>JAUPMG010000013.1:10539965-10549969 GCA_031762675.1 Pachysandra terminalis | reverse complement strand
ACCAACTAATTTCTGTTGACAAAATATGAGAAGGCTTGCATACTAGACATAATGTGTTTGCAACCTTTTTAGTCCAAACAAATTCATACCACATTGAAATCCCCTCCAATAAACCATGGTACTTGCGATTCCTCAGCACATCCTCCAATTCTTCATACATCGAATGCAAGAGTGTTCTGTCAGTTTGGTCATGCAGACTTCTCAACAACACATTTCATTTCCTCCCACCCCTTTAATGACAATAGAAATATAGTGCAATACCAGCAAACATTGAATCTTTTCGAGCAGTTGCTTTTATCACCCAATAGCTACACCACCCAAAATCCTCACAGAAGCAAGGCCACCCATCCCACCTCCCTAACAGCCTATAGGCCTCACAAAGTCAGCTTTTCTATCTTCTCCATTTTACTCTCCTAAAGAAACTCTACATCCTGCCCCCATAACTCTATTACTGCCCTGATTGACACCTGCGTATCTGCCCCATTCATACACTTCATGTTCCAAGAAACAATTCTGATCTCCACTATAAACAACTTGTTTACTCCTACCAATGAAGAGTACCTTCTTGCTTTCCTTCAACAAGACACCTGCCATCTGTTTGGCCAAATTCTCTTGGTTTGCCAACAAGCTCCCAAACTTAAGTAGACTTGGCTGCAATGGCCATCATCGGATTGTAGTGACAAATTCGCGGTACTCATGTCTCAATCCATGGATGATGATTCTTCTCATTCGTGCTTCGTTTATGGAAAATTCTGCATTTAGCTGTGTGATTTTATGACAAATTCCCTTCACTGTCATGAAGTAATGCGAAGTTGTCATGCTTCCTTGAGAAATCGATCCAATCTCATTCTCTAGCATTTATAACCTCATATCATTTGTCTTGGTAAACAATATAGCAAAAAGCATCCCGTGCTTCCTTTGGAGTCTTCACTTCTCATATGTGGTCTACAAATTCCTCTTGGATGGTTGTCTTTAACATGAATAGGGCCTTGCCAGCTTTGATCTTCCACTTCCTCGAAGTGTCTTTGTTTTTTCCATTGTCATTGGGAGGTGTTACTTAACACCGTTCACCACTTCCCATGCCATGTCCTTGTAGATAGGACTCTAGACTATACAAGACTTTCAACACTGGTAGGTGTAGTTCAGCTTCTCAATGCTGTTGACTGTATTAGCAAGATCCTTCTTCTCTAACAAGACGATAACGAACTATGAAGGAGATCCTTGATCTAACACTTCCACTCTTGATCCCTGACTGCAAATGTCACTTTACAATCTCCAACCAAAGGCACCAATCTCTGACCCGTGGCTCTGATACCACTCGTAGAGTTTGTAGCAGCGGATGCTCCAATATGAGCACAGTAATCTCTACCATCACGAACAAGGACAAACTATGTCAACATCAGCATCAACCAAACTACTGTTGGGAAGCACATCAACAACTTATTGGTTGTTTCACCAGTCACCACCAGTACATGCACATTGCTAACAAGAACAACACACTTATAGTTCATACACTTGCTCATGCATGTTATAATACTATGCGTTAGCATACATCATATCAGTCACATGCATGTAGTATTGCATGTAACGATGCTTGCTACTGAACAATCTAATACTTTAACCAGAATGTGAATTCTCCTCTTTAAACATCCTTAGTAAAGAAATCTATTTAAAAAATAAGTTATAAACTATATTGAATGCCTAGAATGTGGGTGGCTACACCCTTATATAGAGCTCTCATTGGTAATCCTAAAAATACTAAGGGTCTGTGTGGATCGCAGGAATTCAGAGGTGAGAATTGGAATTGGTAGGTGTGAATTTCAATTCTTGCATTTGGATGACCGATTCCCACGGGAATTAAAATTCACGTGAGAAAAAAAAGACACCCAATTCCCATGGTTCATGAGAATTGTAATTCACACTTGGGGGATGTTTATTGTAATTCCCACATAAAATAAGTATTCAATTGAGGTGGTTTAAAAGGGTAGCCCACCCCTAATGATTTTGGTTTGTTAACCCTTAAATCTAGTTAGGTCGGATTCGGGTTTGGTTGGGCACAGCCCTAACCAGCCCCATTGCCATTCAACTATATGTTGATTATATATATTTCATATTTCATATATATTTTATAAAACTATATGTTATAAAAGTATATATTTTACATTATATGTTGATTATCTATATTTCATATAAAATATATTTTTATAGCATATTTGTCAAAAAAGTATATATTTTACTTAAAAAACAATATTTACTTATAATACACGGTGTAGTTGGGTCAACCCCGCGTGCCCTGATATCAACCCGATTGGGTTAGGAGTGGATTTGCTATAGGGGAACTCATATAGGGGCGGGCTAGGGTTTATCATAACTCGCCCCGAACCTGCCCCATTGCCAATCCTATTTGTAAGAGAGTCCATCACTTGAATTAAATAAATAGGAGTAAAGGGAAAAATGCACTAGCTATGCAAATTAGATAAAATTAGGTATATGAGTAACGTGTCAACCAAACAACAAAATTTCAATACATATGAATTCGAAATCGTAAGATTCACAATTCATAGGCATTACAATTCTCATGGTCGATTTGGTGCGAAAGAAACCGTAGAACATTCAAAGGCAAGGAAACTGAGTTCCAAAGCCTGGTAGATAGAGCGGTATCATTGTTATTTCTGTGGGCATCTAGTTTCACTGAATTTAGGGGTACTTCGTTTGAAGAATTTAAACTTAGATGGGGGTTATTTTGGGATTATGATAGGGGTGTATAGGAAAGTGAGCCGAGGGTATATAAATCTGTTTACACAATTTTTCTGGTGTTGTAAAGAGTGATATAGTTCTGTGCTGTCATAGTCCTTTGGACATATTAATACAAAACTATAATTACTGATAAAAAAAAAATCTCATGTATCTTTGAATTCATGCAATCCAAACGTACCCTAGGACAATTAAAGGTGAGAACACTCCATTTCAAATTCTAACCCACCTAGGAACTTAACTTTAGAAAAGACTAGATGCAACGAATTAAAGATAATATCTAATCTAAATCCTAATCCATCTTGAACTCTTATCCTAATCTTTTTTTTTTTAGTATTTATCAATAACTCTTATCCTAATCTAGAAATTGATGTAAATCCAAATTCTAGAAACCTTATTGTATGCACGCCTAACTACTCTCCACATTTATGGGAGAGCTGGTGATGACTCTCAACATGAAATGTAATATACTTCCAAAGACATGCAGCTACTGTTCAACAAGACATGTCAGGTAAAATACCAAGTCTTCACTACATAAAATTAATGACCTCATTTCAATAGGAAAAACTTCAGTAAACTAACCCAATATAATACAGAAACAATGTTTAAAATTTCGCGACATGTCCCTAATTTTGAAGGGACGACACTACATATAGGTAGAAGTTACTCTAGCAATGTTTTCCACCATATCCTCCACATGTTGACATTTCACGACATGTCGGTAACATTTAGGAGGACATGGTTGAAAATAGTTTTTTTTTTCTTTAGTGGAAATTTGTAGTAGTCTAATTTAGAGGTAACCACATTTAAATAACCAAAATATGAAAAAAGGCATATATAGCGAATGACATATACTTGGGGAGGTACTATTAAGTACCGGCATGGGAGAAATGGAGAAATCATCCACAATGATAGACTAAATAAGACATTAACATATCTAAATACATTAAACACAATAAAAGAGTGGAGTAATATAGCTAGATGAAATGAACAAACACAATGAGGAGACATCAGTACATCACATCTTTAAAGAGTAGCGTCCTGGTTCAATGTCATCCTCATCACCCTACCACCCTATATATGCATTGTTTTTGTCATATTTTGGGTTATTAAATGTGTTTATTTCTAAGTTAGATACCTACAAAGTTTCATTAAAAAAAACTATTTTCACCATTTTTTCAATTTTTTCCACCATGTCTGTGATATATCCTTGGAAAGGTCTGGCAACATGTCTTGCGATAATGACATTTACAACCGTGAGCAGAAATTAGAGGGGGCAAATGGGTTGGGTTAGGTTGGGTCATAGGATAATCAACCCGATTCTGTCTCCATGGCTATTAAATTCTTAGAGGATGTTCTATTTTCAATGAGTTTGTCTCTATTATTTGAGCTCTCTTTATGGGGATGATGATGACAAAGAGAGTATTCTGATCTATTACGATGCCATAGGGCCATTGTAGCTCATCTCCCACATTCAAACCTTAAAGAGCTGATGCTGTTACAACTTACAATGAGCTATCACTCGCCCAAAGGATGTGTCTGTAAGCATAACTAATTTGCCTGAACTATGCTTTTCCTAAGTAAGCAGGACTGTGTTAAAAAAAAAAGAGGACTCGAATTTGAGCCCTGTAGAATGAAGGATCCATGATATCAGATTGTAGTTCTCAGTATCCACTTTCTGTATCCCAAATCACTAGTATGTGATTCTTTGGTTGTTCCGTCAGTATATGTCAGTTTAATTGCTTCTAGTGAGATCTTAACTTAGTGTTAACCTTCTACGTATATTTCCCGATTTAACTTCACTGTGGCAACATGGAGCTCTCTCACTTCCCTAGTGCTTAGAATCATGGTGTAATGTCTCAATTTTGGAGCGAATTTTGGACCCTGCCAAAACTGACACTTAGCGGAGGTATTGGTGCGTATCGGCTAATACAATGAAGTATCAGAGTGTACTTAATGAAGTATAGGCTGAAGTGTCAGTCTTAGGTTTCGGATTGTTATCTGCTGAAATTCCAGCGTATTGATCGATATGTCAGGGTTTCAGCCAAAGCTTGAAACCATGCTTAAAATTTCGTTCTTGGTTCCGTTAACTGGAACGATATCTTGCAATGAGACAAAATTAGTCAATTTGGAAACCGAAAGCAATATCAGAAACAAATAATGACTCAATTCATTTAGAGGGCTGCACTAATCATATGGCTGAGATTCAGAACAGAAGTACCACTAATAGCAGTCGAAAAGAAAAAGAGCGACATAATTTATAGGAAATTTATCTAATCAACTTGGGACATCTTTATATGAAAGAGGAGAAAGTCTGGAATGCGTGTGAATTGTCTTTTATTTAATATTCAAACTGAACAGAATAACTGAATAATTTAAGACAGTATCTTTCATGTGCTTCTTCAAAAGTCTTTGGGATTATAAATTGAGGACCTACTAACATCCAATGTTTCATGAGAGTTTCACATAAAAATATTTTAGATGTAGAATTGAATCTTAATAACATCCAAGTTTCATGTAGAATTGATTCTTTGTCCTCTGATGTACTGCATGGGTTGTGTTCCATTTTGAATTCCAGTCGATGAAAATAATATTTCTTTTGTGTCAGATTTATTCACCAACACTCAGAATGTTATCTCAGTTACCTTCTCCATTATCTGATATACTCTGTATATGTATATGGAGTACCTCATACATTTTTGACGTTGGATGAATTTTCATATCTATTCTACTATATCTCTAATGTAATAACCGCTATGCTGATTTCTTTTTCTTGTGAAGTCATCTCGTGCAATTCTTATTTAACATTCCTTTTTTTCCCTGCCACAGTATGTTTTGGCAGCATCTGAAAAGATAAAGAAAACGGCTCACTGGGAGGTTGACGTAGAAATCGATTTTTTCCATGCAACATCTGGTGTTAACCGTCTTGTCAGTGGCATGTTCAAGGGAAAAACACTTGTATATTCAGATCTAAAACATATTGTATTGAGAATCTTGCCAAAATATGAATCTAAAGCAGGAGAAAATTCAATTCTGGTTTCTTCCCACATTGATACTGTCTTCTCAACGTAAGCTTTTTTTCCTCTTTCTTTCTATTCATTCATGGTTGAAAATTTCTTCCTCCTTATGTTAATTTCTCTTAGGTTGCATTTGGAGTTGTGGATTTGGATTTGAGCTCCCCAAATCCAAATCCATTGTTTGTGTGAGTTTTTAATAATCTGGATTTAGATTTCCTCAAATCCATGGGATTTCAAAATAAGGATTTTAATCCCAAAATTCAAGGATTTGAAATTAACTCATGTAGTAGTTATTTCGAAAATCTACCCCATTAAGGATTTCACTTATTCATTGCCTGACGCCAACTCATGGAAGAAGATGCATATTCTTCACGTCTGCACATCCACCATCGCCACATTACACCATTCATCATCCACTACCACCACCCACCACCCACCACCTACCACCATCACCACCATCCACCGCCTATCATCATGATCCACCACAACCATCACTACCAACCACCACCACCCACCACCTACAGCCACTATAACCCATCCTCGACTACCACCACCGCTCATCATCCACCATCATAACCCACCACCCACCACCCACAACCTACCACCACCCATCATACGCCACCATCCATGGTTGACTACAACCACCAATTGTCTCATACCACACCCACCCACCACTTACTACCACCATGCCCATCGTTGACTACCACCATAATCTACCATCACCGCTACTCACCGCTTATTATCGACCACCACCACCGTCACCTACCACCACCAATACCAATTGTTGACTACCACCACCATCATATACCTCCACCACAACCCATCATTGACTACCACCCACCACCACCAACCACCACATACTACAACCATTAATCACAATCACCACCCATTGCCCGCCATCTACACCACCACCGATGGTCGACTACCATCAACAGTCATCACATACCATCACTATGTTTCACCACACACCACCTACCATGACCACCACAAATTGTCGACTACCACTAACAAGTAATAACCACCACCTGTCACCTACCACCGCCAAATAGCTTATACCACCAATCTCTCTCTCTCTCTCTCTCATTAATGTACTATTTTTTTATAATCAGGTAGGTCCCATATGGGCTTGTTGTATATAACATGATACTCATGTAATCTACCATGATAATGTGAGGTCACATTAGAGGAACATATTTATTTTATACATGTTAGTCAAACCCTAACTCTAAATACATTAGGCATTTTTTAGTATCTAAATAGTATATTTAAAAATTCTCAATTTCCAATCCTTTAATTAAATAATTCATCCAAAATCCTAAAACCGTGGATTCCAAATCTGCGAATCCAAATGTACCATTAGTGTTTTAGTGCAGATTGAGTGCTTAGCCAATAAGAGCAAGCAAATAAGAAAGAATAGAAATAGAAATGATATGTCAAAAAGGAAAGAAAGGTTGCAAGAGCTCCACAGAGGAGTGGACTGTCATAAAATTTGTTTATACTAGAAGTGTATATTTAGGCAATGGATTTCTTCCAATTCAAATATTCTCCTGGAGCAATCATTGAAACTATAAATGAGTTGTATCTTTCAATACATCAAGCATATTTCTACTCAGATCATATAGCACTATAATATTATACTCCATAAAGTGTATTTAATCGAAAGGAACATGAGAAATGCCTGAATATGGGGCCAATGGAGGTAGGTCAGAATTCTGCTTGGCTGGCCTGTATTAGGTAGTTGTGGACTTCCTTTCTGCACATTGAGCATTGATAATGTTTGGTAGGTCAGTGTAGGCCGTAGAGAGTTGTTCATGATCTATCTGTTCAAAATTTACATTTGGGTATAGATTCTAAATGTTTCATCTGTAAATTGCAGATTGCGTCATGTTTTGGCCATGTAACAGTGTTTGATTCTTTTTATTATTGAATCAATCAGTCATTTTGGTAAGCCAGTTAAACTGAGTTGATTAATTATACAAGAAGAGTTAGAATTTATTTGGTGTAGAAGCTTTTTTTTTTTTTTCCTATCATACCTTTGATTGCCTAGTAACAGTTGCAGAACTTCTATGGTAGATGGTACTTATTTCTTAGAAGAACTTATCTTTTTGACCATAATCGGTTAGGACAATCATTGCTTTCAAATCACTTGGGTTTTACTGGTGCATCTATGTGTCACTGTTACCACCCACGTTTGCATGCAAGCACCCACTTAAATGTTCATGCAAGATTGGATTCTCTGTTGAAAGAATTTTGTTCTAGTGTTTGCTTCGTAATTTAAAATTTTCTTCAACTAGGTCGATTCAGCTTCTCTCAACTGGAAGTTCAAATGTGACGACTTGGTATAACTAGAGTTAAATTTTGTATAAAGTATAGGTGCTGCAAGAAATTTTCAGAGCTAGGAAGAATCTGTAAATCATTGCATCTGAAGCTATTTCCTTTATAACTTTAAAAGCTTCGAACAATGATTTTTTGTTATGTAAGCATTCTTGGTAATAATAAACTTACCCTTGTAGTTTAAGTAGAATTTTCCATGTATATTTCAGGGAAGGAGCTGGTGACTGCAGTTCATGTGTAGCTGTTATGTTGGAGCTTGCTCGAGGGATTTCTCACTGGGCTCATGGGTTTAAGAATGCTGTTATATTTTTGTTTAATACTGGGGAAGAAGAGGGCCTGAATGGTGCTCATAGCTGTATTACACAGGTTTGAGCATTAAGGGCACATTTACCTATTGTGTTTCCAGTTATTTATCTCGCTCTTTTTCTTGATGACTATCAACTGAAAAAATAATATTTTTCCTTGTTAGAGACTAGATAATATTTCATATTCAATATGGTGTATATTATCAAGTAATTGTGTGAAGTATCTACCTCATATCCTTTTAGTGTAATCTTTTTGCCCCTTGTCTGTTTTCGAGATAATGTACCCTGAAGTTATTATTTAGGGAATTCAAGAAAGGTTAAAAAAAAAATTCATCTAGGTTCCAATGAAAAATATATTTTAGAATCATGTGCTACCTTTCACATATTAATGAAATTCTTCTTAGCTGTAGGCCTTGCTTTAAAAACAAAAGAGAAGGGTGGATTTTTTTTTTTGGAACGTTCTAATCATATTTTTCTAGAGAAAATACCTTATCTTGTTTGTGAAGAGATTAACTGCTGAATTTATTGATGCAGCATCCATGGAGTAACTCCATTAGCTTGGCTATTGATTTGGAGGCCATGGGTATTGGAGGGAAGTCCAGCATATTTCAGGTCCACTTGCTTTCCAAGTCAGATGAATGTTTTTTTCCAAACTTGATTAATATTATGTTCTACTATGTGTGAAATATTTGTACATGATATTAATCTGAATTATCCAATCAGTGAGCCCACCATTTGGAAGGTGCAAAACAATACCAATTATCTAATCAGTCTATTCAATGGCCTAGTCCACGGACATCAATCTGAAATCAAGCAAATAATCTGATCATTTTGGTTAACTGTTCAGTCTGAAGTGATGGCATGTCAATTGAACAATCCTAATAATGTGTATGTTGGATGGCTAACGACCTAATCAACCATCTACAAAAAACCTTCCATTTATAAAATTCTCTCAAAGATTTGTTTTTGCTCTAGGAATTTTTAATTAGTAGACCTTCCAATCTGTATAACTGTTATGAATTACGACACATGCTCACCAGTAAATTGTTACGTATTCTTTCTTTAGCTTGTTGATTTATCACCATAATTTTATATATTATATTTTGTTTTTCTTTTCTTTTTCTCGTCTTTACTTCGACAGAGTGGTCCTCATCCATGGGCTGTTGAGTCTTTTGCCAAGGTTGCAAAATACCCATCCGGACAAATCATTGCACAGGTTATTAAGTCTTTATGCTCGTTTATCTTATTTTTTTTATTCTTTTTAATATGTACTACTTCTGGATAATTATTATTTTACATCAGAAGTTTTTTGTTGGGATTCTGGAGTAAAGTTTAAATACAAGTGACTATAGTCCTGCAGGATCTTTTTTTCTCTGGACTGATAAAATCTGCGACGGATTTCCAAGTTTACAAAGAGGTTGCTGGTCTTTCTGGGCTTGATTTCGCCTACTTAGATAATAGCGCTGTATATCACACAAAGGTTTGTCTTTGTATTTGTCAGCTGGAGCTTGAACAGCCATGGCTGTACTGTGAATTTAATGATGAATCTGTAAATGCTTCTTCATGCAGAATGACAAATTGAAGCTTTTGAAGC
>JAUPMG010000013.1:10526383-10538442 GCA_031762675.1 Pachysandra terminalis | reverse complement strand
ATGATAAGTTCCAACTTAGAATAGATTACTAATGTTTCTGATGAAATCTATTGAAAGTTATTTTTGATAAAAACCACCAAAAGGTACACAAGCAAGCAGTGATTATGCTGTTAGTTGCAGCAGTTACCATCTCACAATCTTAAAAAGTCAGGGTTAGGTCCACATTCATTTTGGCCGGCTTGGTATTTCGAACATACTTGGGTCAACTCATCGTCATAAGTGAAGATTGTCATCCTTAGTCACGTACCAATTATAATGTTTTCTTGGAGATCATATATAATGTCAAGTGGTAAAGTAGGTAATTGCTTGTGTTGACATGACTATAAGTTTAATTTTGTTTTTTTTTAATTAGTAGTAATGTGTATTATATTAATGTTTTAACAAGACGAAAAAGGAAAAAGCTCAAAATACAGAAACAAAAATACCAGACCAGCCAACGTACACGCTGAGTATACATTAGAAGGCTAGGGTTACGCTTTACAAACTCATACGAATATACCTCCTCCCTCCTCCCTCCTCCCCTACCTACACTACATATCCCAGAGAAGGTCCCAGTCGTGAACAAAATAATAGAATGAACAGTTACAAAAAATAGGCAAAACAGTGACCGATTTGAAAAGTAATGGAAGTGGTCTGAAAATAATTTTTTTAATACCATGCTCCTCTACTCCAAAGATGCGGCCATTCCGTTTCTTCCATAATGTCCAACAAATGATTCCAGGACTCTAGTTCCACAAGACTGCTCTCCTACCCCTGCCTTTCCTCCAATTCCAGCTATGAAGAGCATCCCCCAAATTACAAGGCATGGACCAGGAAACATCAGTTTCCTAAGGAAGAATTCTCACACCTGTTTTAGCAATCTTGCAGTGGATTAGGGGATGAGAGACCGATTTCGATTCTGATTTGCACATGCAACACTGGTTTGGGATCATCCATTTACTGATAAGGTGGTCAATAGTTAATATTTTAGCTAAGATTTTCCAAAGGAAGAAAGCCACCTTGGATGGAGTGGGGGACTTCCAAATCAGTCAGCCTTGGACCTGCCCAAACATCAGACTATGATATGGAGCTGAAGGAAGACCTGACTAAACAATATCCCTCTACCATTCCAGATCGAGGTTCTTCTATCTGGTCCATTCTCAATCCTTTTTTTTTGATCATTAACAACAATTTATTATTAATCATCAAAAAAAGTACAAAGTATCAAGAAAATGTGATCCAGAAAACAATAAAAAACTATACAAATTGTCTAGAAAGAAAGAAAAGCAACAAATATTCTATCCATCAGAAATCATAGTATCCTCCCCCATTCTCAATCCTAGCCGATTGGGTTAAAGAAAGAAGTGGATTGGCTTCTAAGGGAACCATTGCCGCATCAAGAATCCTCCCAAAAATCTCACCCTGTCCCCAGTTCCCCACCTAAAACCTCATGCCTCTCTTGAATTGGGAACATACACTTGATATGGCCTTCAGTCCATGCCATGATGGCCAATATAGGGACCTGAGGTCCAATCATCTTGATTTCAACCATATAGCTATAATGCACCTTCTTAAACTTTCTCTTTCCTCACCATATCTCAGCAACCACTGGCCTAGTAAAGCTTTGTTGAATACTTTTAGTTCCCTTCAGCCTAGGCCCCTGCTTCCTTTGATTGTACACATCCAACCATATTACAAGGTGATACTTATGGGTCTCCCCCACTCCACATATAGGAAATCCCTTAGAAAATTTTCCATTCTATTACCATCTAATGAAGGAATCTTTAAGATCCATATAGAGTATGTTGACAAATTGGAGATTGTGCTCCTAATAAACGTCAACTTCCCTGTTGGATAGGTACTTAGCTTCCATATCGCTAGTTTCTTTTCCGATCTTTCAAAAATTCTGTCCCATGTAGAAGTTGCCTTAAAAGGATCCCCAAGAGGAATCCCCAAGTAGATTAGTCAGCAATAATTCGATTCTACACCCCAATATCAATCGTAGTTCATCCAAGTTGCCAACCTCTCATATTCCAAACATTTCACTGAAGGACATGTTAATTTTCAACTCTGAAACTGCTTCCAAACATAACAGAATGAACCTTAGAATTCTCAAGTGCCTCTGAGATGGCATACAGAAGATCAATGTATCATTAGTAAATTGAAGGTGGGAGATTCTTGGACCTCCAAGATCTACGGGGATTCCATCTGGAAGATCGTTACCAACCGCCTTCTGGTAGAGCTTACTCAAAGCTTCTGCCTCTATGATGAACAGAAAAGTAGGAAGGGTCCCACCACCTTATGCCCGTAGAAGAGTTAAAGAAAGCTATACAGACCCCATTAACTAGCACAAATAGGTAGACTGTTGAGATGCAAAAATGTTGCTACCTGTCTACCTCTGCCACTTCACTTCAAAAACCATTCTTCTCAAAAGATATGAAAGAAACTCCCAATAAACATTGTCATAGGCCTTCTCCAAGTCTTACCTGCAAATGAGACCATCCTCCCCGCTTCTAAATATAGAATAAATGCATTCATTCACATTTCGCCACTAGAACCCTGTCGTGGATTTGTCCCCCTTCCACAAAAGCACTTTGTTTGGGAATTGGGAGATAGCAAAATGAAGGATCTTCTTCAATCTATTGGCCAACATTTTGGAAATTATTTTGTAGAGACTACCCACAAGGCTAATAGAGCTGAATTCCTTGATGTTGAGGGCTCCTTTTCCCTTGGGAATAAGTGTTAGGAATATAGCATTGGCATGTTTCGTAAACAATGCTGACTTCTGAAGTTCCTCCACCATCCTCATCAAGTCTTCCTTAATAACTGTAATAACCCAATCAATTATTAGGACTAAAGTGTAATTAGTTAGAAAATAGGGACAAATTTGAAATTTTTAGAAATAGCTAGTTGGTTGACTTTGACCCATTGTGTTTGGTGGGAGCACAATAGATAACTAAAGTGCGTCACACACAATCATAATCTCATAAGTTAATTAATGGCTAGGATTTTGTAGGAACAATTAAATTAGATTAAGGACTAGGATTAAAAGACAAGGAACCTAATCTCAATAGGTGAAGTGGATAACATGATAATTGAGTTTCACTTCAATTAGGAATCTTTAATCTAAGGTGAGGATTAAACCAACTATACTCTAAGGGTTGGGAATAGAAACAAGATCCTAATCTAAGTATACACCTAGACTAAGTAGGATACTAACTAAAAACTATAAAACAAGGTTTTGATCGTTTAAACCATAATCCAACAGTAAGAGCAAGATCGCTGGAACTAGGAGCTAAGGAAGATCAAAAGTTCAAAACTTGAACTAAGGAGAAGAAGAGGAAGATCCAATGAGCTATACCAAGGTAAGTAATTCAATTACTCTTTATTTTTGATTTGAATATGGGTGAGATGCCGTATTCTTTGAATATGACATAGCACATCAATTCAAATAGAAGAACATGATAATATAACTTAAAACTTAAACTCTTTTAGCATCATCATCCTTGTTAAGGTAAGTTAATTATTCGATTGTTATTTTAACTTGGTTTTGGTCGGAATTGGATTTCATTATAAGTACTAGAAGAAAGTTTATGAGAAAAAGGGAATAAAAATATGGATTTCACGTGATTTGCTGGTTTTTGGGCAAACCGGCAGGGTATCGGTGTGCTGGCTACCCTACCGGTGGATCCAGGGGACATCTGGCGGCCTACCGGCGTGCAGGTTAGCCTGCCGGGTCTCCTTATTGATTTTTGGGCTTTGCCTAGGTTGCCGGTTGGAAACCGGTGTGCCGGTTAGCCTACTAGAGCACAGAGCACCCCTAGTTTGGCCCCTGCCTAGGCTACCGGTTGGCAACCGGTGTGCCGGTTGGCTCTAGGTTGGTTTGGTCATCTGTCGGACAGAACCGGTGTGCCGGTTAGGTTGCCGGAACTGTCAGGGCAGTTCATCTATTACTTTGATTTTTGATTTGATTCTGAATGTTTGATTGATTTCTAATTGGAGTTATGATATGATTATTATGACGAATTGCATAACATGATTTAATGATTGATTGTCTGATTGATTATTTCATATGTTTATTATAAATTACTCATGACTTGATTTGACTAGAACACTATGATGCATATACCGTGATTTATACACTCATGTTAATTACTTAGATCTATTTCACCATTGTACACCTATTGTGTGTTAGTTAATGTGCACTAACACTGCACATGCACATTATAAACCTGATTGCATTATTGACCATATGATTGGTCACATGCTTGACTTTGCCATCATATCTTCACATAGGTGGAAGGTTATAATTTAACCGAGAGTTATTGTGATCTAAGTATCATAATATAGCGAGGAAGTCCCGGATGGACTGAATTGCATTGGTTGAGGGATTTGCTACCCTAATATATCATATTATTACCATCTCGATAGCGTATTATTATACTTAACGGATGCCGAGTGAAATTCTGTTGGCATTTGGTTAGTGTATGGCTCACTGAGGTTTTGTTCATATTTTTGACACCTTGGTTATATTCCCGTGACTGAAAATAAGTGAGGGAATTGTACCCTCTTGGTCGAAGTCCCTTAAAACTATGATGCGCACATAGAATATCTTGCTTGAGAGTGACCCTGTATAGGGGGATGGTTTAATACGACGTCTTGCTCAAGTAATTGATTGGTTTAATGTGGGACATATATTACTCGAATTCTGAACAAAATGCATAAATTGCACAACATATGTTTTCGCATGAATAACACTTGGTGATTACCCATTCATTGTTGCATGAGCATGCATTGCATTCATTAATAATCTGAATTTACATCACATTGCATTCACTTTGCATACACATTCATTATATTGCATATTTATCATATTGATTATTGTTTAGTCTATGGATTATCATTGGAGAGTGGTTTTTGACCCGATTCCAATCGGAAATACGGTTTAATTGATTTATTTATTGAGTTAAATGTAGCTGACACCTTTGAGCAACCAATTTGAGGGAATTTAGATGGAGGACGTGATGATAGTGGAGAGCAAGATGAAGAACAAGTTTATAATGAAATTGCTAGATTGGATGATTGTTTGGAATGATTTATACATAGAATTTTGCAGTAGAATTTATTTATTTCTTAGTTAGATATAATGTATAGGGATAGGATTTGATTTAAGCATGCGAATAGGTTATTATTTTTAGTTATTTTCCGCTGTGATTTGCTTAATTGTTTTGAACGTAATAGACTTAGTAATTATTTGATTATTTTCAATAAAGGTAATTTTAGAAAGTTTTACTGTATCCAATGGTTTGACCCTATATTAATTTCCACTCCCAATGTAAGTTGGGTGAAAGTCATATTTTAAACTTAAAAGGATTTCCACGTGAATTCATTAAGTTTGGGATGTGACAATAACTCTCCAACACCTCTTGTTAAAAGATAGGGTGAAACCATCTATGTCTGGCGTCTGTCCCCATAGCATTCCTTAATAGTTTCCGGCACCTTCTCCTCAGAAGGGGGCCTCTCTAGCAAGTTTCTCTCCTATATGTATGTCTTTATTTATGTGCATGTAGATTGCTTTTTTTTTTTTTCCTACAACTAACGAAGAGTTGCACTTAGACAAGTGGGAAAATTGTACAATGACAGAACCAGAGAAAAACAACAAACTAAAAACAAAAACTCCCCTAACTACATGATTACCCTGCCCCAGGCAACATTTCCTTCAAAGAATTGCACATTATGCTTTTATTATGACATTGAAAGTTTTTGATAGTAGTGTCCATGCTACTTGGATTGTAATTTGTTCAGTGTGTCTACAATGTACGTGCTATATTTAGTGGTGTGCATACTTTTATGTTATAATAATCATGGAAAATTGTTACGATTCTGTCAAATAATTTTCTGTTGACATCTTGTACCTTTTGGATGTTCATAACCATCTACTATTACATTTTCTTGGAAAACTAATAAATGGGCAATGGTCCTGAAAAGTCTATAGCAGTTAGGAGATGGTTATGATCGATCACACATGGGGTTGAATTGCGTCCTAGCAAGTCACCTCATATGTACCTCAGGTATGATTTTTTCATTAACTGTATAAATTGTCTCATAGTTAGACAAGGTTTCAAGGATCGGACCGATCCGGTCTGTATCGTCCGGTCCGTATCGAGATCGGCCTGAACCAGTCTGTTCCCATGCCAAGATACAATAGTTGTATCGTAAGGCTTTGGATCGGACTGATCCAACCGATACTGGTACGGACCGGCCAGTACAACCGATCCATTGACTGGTCCAACCAAACCAATGTTTTTTTTTTTTTTTCAAATTTATAATTTGAATGGTCCAGACCGGTATCAATCTGGATCGGTCCGGTACCGATGTCCGGCGACTGGTCCGACCAATCCAAATAAAAAAAAAAAAAAATGGGTGATCTGTTTTTGTACTGAATCCAGACCGACCGGTATCGCTGGTCCGGATCGGGATTGACCGGGACCAGTCCGATTTCCGATCTCGAGATTTCAAACCTTGTAGTTGGAACCTAGATTGTCTTCAGTAACTGGATATTTTCTTATGTTCTATATACCCCATGTTTAGTTCCCTTATCATGCCAGTGTTCATGCTTTTGCTGTTCCATGCATCATAAGTGATAATAGTCCTGATTGTAATATTTCAGTTTATGCAGCTTCCTGAGACGGAAACCATTATTTTTGTTGTTAACTACAGTACATGGCTATAAATGGAGATTTATCCTTCTCTTTTTATATTTGAGCATTTTTCATTTGCGATGCTATGGACATTAGTGGAAAGTTTTCCGACCTTGTGTTGTATTTGTATGCAGGAGTCCCGGTAGCACACATGAGTGGCTTGGAAATATAATGATTGCTGTATATATTTCCACTATCACTTGCCTTGCGTTGGTGTATCTTCTTTCATATGTTCACCTTTCAGGTCTTCATTTTATCTCAAAAGTATTTTTTATTTGCTCATGACAGTGAAATTCATCTTTATACAAATGCATACTGCTATGGATATGAGGAACGTTCAAAAAGCGAAATACACTGTATTGCCTACTAGTTAGCTGTTGAATAAAGTATTAATCCACCTTATCCAAGTGATGGGTTGTCTGCTGAATGCTGCCTCAAAATAATACTTATATATTGATCAGAATCATCAAGAGAATGAACATCTTTAAGTCATTGCACAAGCCTATTATGAATTGTGATCTGATATCAAGCAATTAAACTATAATTGAAATGGTCCCTGCTTGTTTTTGGGCATCAGTTCATCGAAGTGATGATCTGATTAAAAGTGGATAGGTATCACATGCACAGATCAGGGAACCACTAGTATACAAATATTTACTTAAAGCGATTGAGTGGACCATTTGGTGACAGATATGTGATTAGATGGGAATAGTCTTTTTTTTTTCCTATCTTGCTCTTAAATTGTCTCTACTTTTTCTGCCAAATCGGTCAACAGCTTCATGAAAAATTATGTATTCTTTTCTTTCCTTGTTCATGTAAGCTTAAACGGTTTGTCCACTTTCTCCCCTGGTAATTTGTGCATGATTGCATGTGCAAGGGAACATTTAAGTTTGTTGGTATTTGGTATTGTTGGTTGTATTTTAATGTACTTATGTATGTTCAATATCCATTTAGGTGCAAAAAGATCTATTATCCTTGCCACTTGTACAATCTTTGGCCTCACACTTGCTGCAGTATCATCTGGTATCATCCCTCCTTTTACCGAAGAGACAGCCCGAGCTTTAAATGTAAGTTCGTGTTTGCATTTAACAATTGACAATGTACAGGGTATATGGCCTGTGTATTTACCAATTGGAGTCTTTATGAATTCTTCTTCTACTTTCTTAGCTGATTATTCAAGGGGAAATAAGTGGAAGATTGGATGGCTATATATAGTTTTTTTTTTGGTGACGTGGAACCCCCTGAAGACTCAATCCTAGGACCTCCAGTTGCTGAGCTGGAGAGCCTGCCAGTTGAGTTAACCCGTATGGGTTTAAGTCGATGCATATATAGTTTAATAGTCTAGAAAGTCAATGCATTGGATGGCTTGGTTTTTTTGAAATCATCCAATTTTATAATTTTTGGTTTGTTGCCCATCCAAGAGTGCCACCGTGTGAACTATGATTGCTTCAAGTTTGATGGTGGGGGTTGAGCTTCTCAATGGTATGGTATTGAAGACTTAAAAGCCTCTTTCTTCAAATACTATATTCATCCGTTCCTCTCATCGTGCCACCTTTACATAAAAAACCTATAACTATTCCGACTACCTAATATTTCAGCTAAGACATGTAACCATTCAAGAAAGATTAGGCAATAATCTTTTTTAACTATAGCCAACTCACCTTTCATGACTTCCATTTCTTGTTTCCAAGGCTATATATATTACTTTCCATTTGGTTTATTTGTCTTATGTATGTGTCTATGGTTTTAGTTATCTTCCATTCTTTTGTAACGCAAGATTTCAAAATAATTTAATCTTCGTTTAAACGGGAAGAAGTTATGTATCGCATTGTTCTCAGGTCGTGCATGTTGTGGAAACAGCAGGAAGATATGATGAACACCAAGAGCCTGTCTCATATATATCTCTATTTTCTTTTACTCCTGGCAAGTTGACAAAGGAGATTGAACATGTCAGAGAAGGATTTATTTGTGGAAGAGAAAAGGTGATCGATTTTGTTACTTTTGAAGTCAATTATGGTTGCTGGACCTCTGATGATAGTGGAAGTGGGTGGACCAAGTCAGATATTCCAACACTGCATGTTGAAAGCGATACAAAAGGAGATGACAGGATGACACAGATTTCTATTGATACAAAGGATTCTACACGCTGGTCACTTGCAATCAATGCTGAGGAAATTGAAGGCTTCAAGTTCGAAGGTAAGATATATTTTTATTAAAACTGAATTTCTTGTTCATTGCTCTCTCATTTTGATGATTAAGGCACGGGATTTTCCAACATCAAGATGGACCTGAAATTTCGACATGTCATACAGTAGTATGATGATATTGAAGTGTTTGGTTAGCTAGAATCTGTTGGAAAGGCAAGGAAGACCAATTTTCCAACGAAATCTATGCAATTGGTGCATTGGAAAATGTGGTCCCATTGGAAAATACTTTTCCAAAAGTGTCCTATTTTTAGTGAAACGTCCCTCAAACTTTTGCCCTTAAAATGAAGGGGAGATGGTGGAAAGGAAAGGAAAGTGATCTTTTACTTTCCTTTCTATCCTTTTCCAACTAACCAAACACAGCCTAGGTGAATACTACCTGGAAACTTGGAATGGTGCTCTAAAAAAGTGGGCCATCTCTTTGATGGTACTATCCTTAGTGACCAGGAACCTCCTGCTTCTGGAGTATGATTCCACTGATCAGCAGCGGAATCATTGAAAAGAACTCCCCCAAAAGTGAGGAACCACAGTTTCTGAATTCTGTTTCATGTTCTCATATAATATGTGCATCAAATTACCCTCTTCTTTTTTACCAAAAAAAAATAATTACCCTCTTCTTTCCACCCTATCTACTCTTTTACCTGTTGAATCATCCTCATCAGTGTGTAACTTCCCTAAAAGAAAAAGTTAAATAGGATAAAGTTTTATCCAATACATATAAGTTATATCATGAACCTCAACTCACACAATAATAAATAAATAAATAAACTTTCTTTCCTGTACTTCTTGTAAATATCAAGATGCCTATAGAAGCTAAATATATTTACAATCATCCTCCCGCTTCCGCTTCTGATCCCACTCCACAAGTTGGTTACTTGGGCCATGCCTCACAATTCGAACTGCTGTCGTAGTGCCGGTGGATATTGGATTGGATGGTTAAGATTCAGCTTCATTGGTCTGTTTTTAGCTTATGCTCTTGATCAGTGAACCATATGTAAATGAAATGTGTTATGTAATGTCTTGAAAATTCTTGAGTGGTGTCATTCATCCCTTAACTATTGCCATGTCCATCTTAACAACTCTATGTTAAAAATATTTTCTACACACTTTTAAACTCTCAACAATGAATGTGTGTACGTGTTTATTGTTACTGAACAGTTAAGGTAGCTCTATCTTAAATAATCATGGTTGAGTTCAAAAGAGAATTGTGTGGAAGCTATATGAATAACACCTACGAATATGTATTGATTTCTTTTTCGATGGCTTTGTATTATGTTTAAGTTGACAAATTGAGAAAATGCTGTATCACATAATGATATCCAAGCTTGATTTATTTACAGTCATGACTCAGTTACCTAATGTTATTGACAAATCCAAATTCTAATCAACATGGTGAGAAGCAGGTGTCATTTTTTGGGTAACCCGTGAAGATATACATCGCAATGTCTTCATTCTTTTCCTAATATATCTTCTATTTAATACTTTGAAGTTACCACTTAAATGGCGAACTCATTTTGTTAGTTTCTACTCACAAAGTTGTAATCAATTGTTATTGTTGAACCATCTGATATACATTATTGTTCCGGTCTCTAACAGCTTAAGCTTCTGGAGTAAGTGGTTCTTAACATGGTATCAGAGCGGGAGGTTGTGTGTTCGAATCCCTGGTGTATGTGTTTGTGTTTGTTCTCTCACAGATGTGTTGTTCCCGTGCGGAGCCCGCACATGTGGGGGGTGTTGAACCATTTGATATACATCATAATGTAAATGATCGTCCAATCCCGAGTTGGATCGGACGATCCCCAAGTTGAAACCGATCCTAAATTAATGCAAACTATAATGACTCGGTCCGATCCCGATACGAATCGGGCGATCCAACTTGGAATCGGCAAGTCGGATCGTCCGATCTGTCTCGGATCGTCTGAGTTGGGTTTTTGAAAAAAAAAATTATTGATTTCGGATCGTCCAACTCGGGATCGGAGCGGGACGATCCCCAAGTTGGATCCGAGAATAAACACTATGATATACATTGTTGTGCCATTCTCTAACAGCTTAAGCTTTTAGAGTAAGTGGTTCGTAACAATTATCAATTATGCTAAATTCAGTCAGTTTTTGGTGCTGAGCGTGTAACATTGTGCAGTCAAATCTAATCCTGTCGTCATTTAGTGTTAATCTATATGTAGATAGGATTGTATTGAACTTCCCATGTTGCTATTGATTGATAGGTTGGTTTTGTATATGGGATATCAGGCATGGTCCCTTGATTCGCCTCTTTATATAGAAGTGCCCCTCCCCTCTCCACCCGCTTTGCTTCTTCCACCGTTCATCTAATTCACAAGTTTGGGCTCATAGTTGTCTTGGCTATGGTTCTAAGTCTCGATTTTGGATCAGGTTTCAGAAACTGTCAAAACCGATATGTATCAGCCAGTATGTATTGAGTATTGGTATACACCGGCTGAAAAATTGGGAAAAATGAATAAATTTCTAGTTTTGCCAATTCTTTTTATCAGATCGGTCCCTGCTGAAACCTAAGTGTCAGGTTATATGTACAGATTTTGGTTGTAACTTGAAATGATGGTCGTGCCTGCCGATTTTGACAAAGCAAGATAATTTCAGGCATAGATATCAAATGTCATACATGGCCACTGGTTGGGCCTGATAGCATAGTGTTTAAACTCGGTATCGGATCAGGGATCATCTCGGTCTAATATCAAGTTGGATCAGCAATCCAACTCTGGATTGGCCGTTACGAAACATGGTCCAATTTTTGTTTTTTCGAGGGGTGTCGGGCGATCCATATTGCTTTGTCCAATCTGACTCATCCGAAACCGAATCAGATCATCTGGATCGGACGTTCTGACTCGGTTTCGGACTGAATCAGAGAATTTTTAACAATTTAGGGATCATCTTTCGATCGTGGCTCGTCCTGAGCCGATCCCGAGTTGTATTGGCCGTTCCAACTTGGGATCGGCCGATACTTCACACTATGCCTGATAGATTCTAATTTTTATAATGAAAGTACTGCCTACACTTTATATATTGAAACAAGAACAATCAAAAGAAATTTTTATTAGAGATGTTTGATTAACTTTCCAAAATTTCCTCTTGTTTCTGTCTGATTGCAGGAATCTCTGAGGAGTTAATTACGATTGGAAAGAAAGATGGGGTTGATGGCTGG
>JAUPMG010000013.1:10512614-10524399 GCA_031762675.1 Pachysandra terminalis | reverse complement strand
TTAACTTGTTTGTACCCATTGAACTTTGTCTATAATTTCAAGACATAAGTTGGGTTCCCGCTAAAGATGGTTGAAATTCAAATGACCTTAATTAACCTTATTCTTGCGACGTCATATAGACCATTTCTCTAGCAAGACATTTCATTTAAAGAATTGGCTACGTATGAATATGACTCTACATAGTCTACCATAATTACTCCACTTTTGAGTAATAGTCTCGCAGTCTGATGACTTCCCATTGTATATCTTACTTATAATATGACTCTCAATTACACTGAAATACTCTAATTGAGATTTACATCAGCCAGCGTAAACCATTAACTTTATATTTAGGATCTATAGGAATAGGGGCTGGCTTATGATCAAAATGATCATATCCCCTTATGCTTTTTTCAATATACTGTGATTGAAATAAAGTCAGTACATTCCCTTTTCTTTAAAAGTTTTAATTCCTAAGATAACACCAGCCTCTCCTAGATCTCTCATATCAAAGTTAGATGACGGAAACAATATTGTTTCCTCCACCACTTCAAGGTTAGCACCAAAAATAAGCATGTCATATAATAACACTAACTTATAACTGTAAGCATGCTTATCTAAATTGTTAACCACAATATAACACTATTGATCAAATTCCTCATCCTACTACACAAGAGTTAGCATCAAGCCATATATAGCTTGGGAGAACAAACCTAAAAATGTGCAACATGTATATATGTGTCAAAATAATCAATGCCTTCGTTTTGAAGAGATTTTCTAGTAATTTTAGCTTAAACACAAGTAAAGCATTTACCAGAAATATCAAAACTAAATGCATAAATTAAATTAAGATTAGACATGTAATTATAATTTACAAGTCCAAATCTAACATGCTACAAAGAAATAGGGTCAAAAACATAAGCATAAGAGAATCCATTCAGCTTAATCAAAATAGTACAAGATACCAAGTACAATGAAATAATCGCATTCTTGGATAAGATAATAGTTATCCGACTCATACAACTATGCCCTTTCCGATAACCATGGTGTGGAACCTAATTTTCCATCTTTCTCTTCTGTCACCGATCTTTTCGCCAGTCTTTATAAATACTATGATCCTTGTATATATGAATGGTTGTATTCGTATTGAGTCACCATCCATCTTCAATTCTTACAGAATTGGCTTCGGACACTGTTGCAATGAGTTCTTCTTCATCGATCATATCCACTTGACTATCATGGACTACTTTCGAAGATGACAGTGTAATATAACCGGGTTTGTCACAGAAATGATAAGTTCCTTTCCTTCTCCTGATAAAGTGCCTTTTGAAAAGCTTATCATTCTTAGGCTTAAGTTTGGTATTCTTGGATTTATCTTCTTCAACTATAGTTGCCTTCAAATGATTCTCATCTGCATCATCTTTCTTATGTCGATTATGAAAGTATTCCTTGAAACGAAGATGACGTTGCAGAGATTCCAAGGTATGACGCTTTTCTTCATACTTAAGCTTCTCTTTGTAGTTATTCCAAGCAGAGGGAATTTTATCAATAACAGCCCCTACTTGAAAATCCTTTACAACCTCTATTCCAACAATTTTAAAATTACTACCAATAAGTTGGAGTTCATGCACTTGTGCTAGAACAGACTTATCATTGGTCATCTTAAAATTCAAATAACTATTAATTAAATTATTTTGATTACTTGCCTCGATACTTGATGTCTAAAGTCTTCCACAAAGACTTTGCCGAATTGATTGACCGATGTGACCTGTAGAGTGATTTGAAGAGAGCATTCAGGATGTGTCTACTACAAAATGATGTTGTCTTCCTTTCTTTTCCTTCTTTTCTCTTTCAACATGTATCGTCATCAAAAATTTTTGGCATATCCTCCAAATCATCATCAAGAATGTAGGTTAGCTTCTGAGCGGTAAGGAAGAAGAACATTTTTTATTTTCATTGGGTAAAATTGTAACCATCGAGCCTATTTAGACGCACTAGATTCCGATGCATGACTTGTCGCGATGAACCCTCCATTTGACAGAAAGAACTTGTCTAAAAATTGTTGGAAATTATGAAGAGAATCACAAGTTTGAAGGGTTAAAACAATTTGCACCATTGATCAACAAGCTTCAAGGCACGATTGGCTCGTTATCTTTTAGACAAGTTTCTCCCCCTCCGATCTGATCGCGAATGCACTAAGAGGTTAGTGAGAAAATGTCTTCCGGATACAATGAAGCCTCTAATCAAGATTCGTTGTGATTCTTAAATGTGTACCGTCCGATCACAACAGAACACTTTGTGTATAAGATTGATGATGCCAATCACGTGATCGAAAGCCTTGATGTAGTAAATCTTTATCTCTTAATCAAATTTGGACTAGATCAAATCTAGGACTAACTCACACCATCAGATCTGAACTAGACTGATTCTGGACGAACCTAGATGCTATGGAATGAATGAATCAAGATCCTACAGTCAGTATCTAATCCATGTAAAGGTACCTGTTCGGTTGACACCTCTATGATCAGGTGCAACCTGATCGGATGGTTCTGATCATGTGTAACGATTAGACGCTCCATCTGTCGGTCCAGATCTCTTGGATCGATCAGGTGTGTCCGATCGCAAGATTAACCCGAACCAGAATGGCCGAACCACCATCAGAATATCAAACCGAACCATCAGACCAAACAACCAATCAACTCGGTCCAACCGGGTGGGCTACACGTTAAAGAAAAGGCTCATACGCTCCTCGTGACACTGCGTGCAAAGTGCGCCTACAAAGCGCCCATTGCACCTCAAGCGCTCTTACGCCTTCTCTTAGATCGATCAGGTGTGTCTGATCGCAAGATTAATCCAAACCATAATGGCCGAACCACCATCAGAATATCAAACCAAACCATCAGACCAATCAACTCGGTCCAACAGGGTGGCCTACACGTTAAAAGAAAAGGCTCCTACACTCTTCGTGACACTGCTTGCAAAATGCGCCTACAAAGCGCTCATTGCGCCTCAAGCGCTCTTGCGTCGTCACATACACGTGCGCGGTGACTTCAGTGCAATGCACTGTATCATTCTCTTTGCTTTTAAACACATAAGTAAGCGAGAGCTCACCTTATATAAAGCCTCATCTTTTCTTGTAGTTAATTGATGTGGGACAAGAGAATTCATAAACAAAAGAGGTTTTCTACACAAAATAATAACCAAGCTTATTTTATAAATATCCAACATATCAGTCAATGACTCAGTGTTGTTAGTTGATTCGGGGTTTCTGAGAAAGGGTGTCATTGTAATTTCAAAAACCTTAAGGGGTCTAACTACAATTGTCATAAATCTCAAGGATCAAAGTATAATTTTTCCAAAAGAATTTAATTACTGAAAGGGAATTAAGGGACACATTTCCTTCATGATTTGCTCCAAATTGGATGATGTGTGGAGTTTTTCAAGCCCATACTTAAGTTGGCCTTTGTGTATAACCCAGTCCAGCCGAGAGCATTTCGTTTGGTCCACAAAGCTAGACTATCGATTGGAGCGTGCATGGATTTCTACCACGTGTCCAGTTGATAGACTTACATACATTTAAACACTAGTTATATTATAATACGGAGTACAAGCATTATAATACAAATGCGCTCCAAACCGATAATCCAGCTTCATGGACCAGACGAAATGCTCTTGCTCAGCCATGGTTTCAACGATCGGGATCGGCCAGGACCGGTCCGATCCCAAGCCACGATACAAACTATTTTATCAAGTGGCTTTGGATCGAATCGATCCAACCGATACTGAAAAGAAACGGCCAATCCGGTCTTATCTTTTTCGATCCGGTTCGATCTAATTTTTTTTTCAATTGGCATTGGATCGGTTCGATTCAAGCGATATTAATATAGATCGGTCAATCCGGATCGATTCAATGACTAGATCGGACCGATCCAATTTTTTTTTTTTTCTGAAGGACGATCCAAAACTTGGATCGGACCCGGATCGGTCCGATCCAAGATCAGCCCACATTACAACCAAACAGGAGCACGTGTGCCAATAAACCCGTCGAGAATTTTTAGATTCTTGACTCAGTTACAGACTGGGAAAGAAGAATACGTGGAAGTGTGGAACCTTCCAAACAAAACAGGAAAAAAAAAAAATCTCAAAGAGATGCGAACCGTACCGTTGAGTATCTATGCAACTTCTTCTCCAACGCTATCTCTCAACTTCAATAATCTCTCAAAGTCCTCTCTCAATTTCAGTAAGAAACTCTCCTTCCTCTCTAGGGTTCCTCCACATGAACCTCTTTCTCGATCTTCTTCTCTCTGCGATGCGCCATCCAAATCAGGTACCACAAGTATAGATCTCCTCTTCCTAATCGTTTCATTTTATGTATTTATATATTTTTTTATTTGATTTTGTGAAATCTTTGATTCGGGAGAATTTTAGGGGTTTTTTTTTTCTTTTTTTTCTTTTAATGCTATGTGCTCAGGTTCTTAGATCTGATTAAGCAACGAGTATGAATTTCGAATATTCTGTAAAGTAATCATGGTATATCATGTTGAGGCAATTCAAACAACGAAGTCTGAATTTGGGAATTACTTTTAAGAAATTTGCAATAATCACTGGTCTATGTGCTGATAAATCGAGTCCGGGTACTCCGGCAATCCGATCCCCCATTACGGATAATTCTGTTTTCTGGGTGTAGGGGTTTGCAGAGCCAGTCAGGCAGTTGAATTATTTCCGACTCTCTGTCCCGAGATAGTTGTTCGGGAGGCTCGATTAGAGGACTGTTGGGAAGTGGCCGAGACTCATTGTAGCTCCTTCTTGCCAGATTATTCATTTCCTCTGGATTTCATGCTGAGAATTGACCGGTTGATCGCGATGGTATATGGTTTCTCTGTGCCGAATGGGTGTAGAAGAACATGTCTTGTTGCTGTTATCAATAGTTCGGTGAACGGTAATGATTTATACTTTAGAAGCTTTGGAGGGTTCGATGGCAAACTTGGATTCAGTAGAGAATATGTTGCTGGTATATTGACAGTGGATACTGTAGCTGATTTCCTTCCAAGAAAAGGACCACTTCGGCAGAGAAGGTGAATTTAGTTTTCCTATCCTTTCATCAATGCTTTTCCTGATATGGGACATTTTGTTAGTGATCTAGTTAACAAATGCAACTCATCAAATCTGGCCTCTACTAAATAAGAGAAATCCAAGATGATGGTTTATCTGCTTGGATTTGAAAATGTTATGTTAAACAGAATAAAAGCAACTTAAGCGGAATTGGGCTTAATAACCATGATAACATAAATCACTTGCTCCATATCAACCTTGCTCTCAACAAAGAAAGTCTTGGATAATGTTATATTTTACGGACTAGATTCAGAACTTTGTATAGGTACAAAGTGTTCATATTGTCTTAGTTATGAATTTCTTCTAGGATGATGCTGCAGATTACAGATAGGCATGTGAAACCTTGATTAATTATTAGGACAAATTACTGAAATACCCCCATAGTTTGGCATAAATTTTTGGAGTATCTATGATGTTTTGAGCTTTACTTAGATATGCCTTGTAGTTTGGCAGATGCACATGGAGTTTCTGTGATGTTTTTAACAGCACACTGCATTGCCTATAGTTTGCTTGTCTAATAGCAAAACGCCCTCTCCTTTTTAGTGCCATCACCTTATGTGACAGTAGGTACTTTGACAACTACTGTAATTAATCTTCCAGAAAAAAAATTGCCATCTACCATTATGTCCACAAATATGAGGAATGACATAACGGAAGGTAGGGGTGGCAAAATCTCACCCAACCCACTTGGCATTTGGGCGGGTTAGGTCCATGGTTTCAAGCTGTCAAACAGGTTCAGGTTGGGCTCTGGTTCAACCCCTTCAATCGGTTGGGTTGTAAGACATAATTTATATAGCATGCCAAAATTTTATTCCTTTATTCCAAAACTAACCTTACTCTTTTATATTGAAACCAATATCATGAGACATGAAGGTTATTTTAGTTTTTCTATTGGATATCCACATTTAAAGAGTGAAATGTGAACAAGCCAACGGGATTACCCGCCTACAATAACCCTTAGAAAACATTCATAATGAATAAAAACGAAAAATAATGTCATTGAAAAAAGTAATATTATGATTGATCTTGAATAAAACTAAAAATAATGATACATGAGTTTAATAAAAATATATGAACGTGGGCGATGAGATGGCCAATCTTACATCCCGAGACTATCCCTCAAATGCTTCAGGTTGATCACCTCCCTAACCTAAAAAATTCTCACTTCAGCAAAATATTCTCAAACCTAAAAATGCCTTGAAATATCTGAGAATACATCTTAGAGTGCTAGCATTACAAAAATAGAAGTGTATCATCAGCAACTTGAAAGTGAGTTGCATGAGGAGCTTGTCACCCACTGAGAATCTCTTAATGAGTTCACTCAACTCAGCCCCATTAAACAACCTGCCAAGGGCCTTTGCTATTATGGTGAGGAGAAATGGAGACAAGGGGTGCCTTTACCCAAGACCCCTAGAACTATGGAAGAAACCTGTTGAAACACCATTCACCAATACCTAGAATGTGGGAGACAAAAGACATAATTCCATCCGAAACATTCAATGAGAGCCTTTAAGGGATCTATTTTTATTGCAAAGCTTATATATGGATTGAAAGAAAAATTAATCTATACTATATAAAACCAAAGAACGTCTAAGCATGCCAAAATTTTGTCACTTCATTCCAAAACAATCCTTGCTCGTTTATATGGAAACCAATATAATGAGTGTTAGTCTTTTGTTTGTATTCATTTCTGAGGGGTAAAAGTGTGAACGCATCAATAGGATTATACACCTAAGATGATTCTTACCTAGAAAAGATTAATCTTAAATATAAAAGAAAAATTAACAAGAGAGCTTTTGAAAAAAAAAATAATAATAATATAAAGATTGATCTTGAATAACACGAAAAATAATAAGATATATGTTTAATAAAACTATATGGAAATGATAGATGAGATGACCACAATCTTACACCCCAAGAGTTAAATGCTCCAAGTTGATCACCTCCCTAGCCCCAAAAATCTCATTCTTCAGCAAATTCATTCTCAAACCCAAAATTGTCTCAAAACATCTGAGAATACATATATACACTCCAAGCTGAGAGTGGCTAGCATCACAAAATAGAAGTGTATCATTGGAGAATTGAAAGTGAGTTACTTGAGGAGCATTGTCACCCGCCGAAATTCCTTTAATCCATCTAACTCTACCCTCTTGATCAACCTACCTAGGGCCTCTACTACTATGATGAAAAGAAATGAAGACAAGGGGTCCCTTTAGATGAGGCCCCTAGAACTACAAAAGAACCCTGTTGAAATTACATTCACCAACACCTAGAATGCGGGAGACGAAATACATACTTCCAAGTTCCAATCCATTAAGCATTCTATGAGACCTTTCTAAGGGATCAATTTTTATTGCAAGCTAATAGATTGATCGAGAGATATTCACTCTTAGAAATGTCCATGTCAAAAAGAAAAATTAACCTATACTATATATAACCATAAAACCTTTCAGGAGGCGTGCCAAAATGTTATCCCTTCATTCCAAAACTATCCTTGCTTTTTTATATTGAAACCAATATTATGAGGTTACTTTATAGTTTTTTTATTTGATATCTATATCTAAAGAGTTAAAACGATTAGAAAATAATAATAATAAGAGAGCTGGTGGAAAGAGAATAACATTAAGATTGATCTTGAATAAGACTGAAAATAAGGACATATATTTAATATTAATATATGGAAGTGGATTTAATTAAAAAGCATTTGATAAGAGATTTCCAAGGGATAATTTTTATTACAAGCTTATATATGGATTGAAAGATATTTACTTTTTATAAGGTACATTCAAAAAAGAAAATTTTATGTATACTATATACAAGTAGAGAACCCTCTTGGGAAGCGTACCAAAGTTTTATCTCTTCATTCCAAAACTTACCTTGCTCTTTTATATTGAAGTCAATATCATGAGGATTAATATAGTCTTTTTATTTGATATCCACATCTAAAGAGTTAAAATGTGGACGCGTCAATGGGATAACATGCCTACAATAATTCTTATTCAGAAAACATTCATGTTGAGAAAAACAAAAAGTAATAAGAGAGCTATCGAAAATTGAATAATGTTAAGATTGATGTTGAATATAACTAAAAATTATAAGACGTGTACTAAAAATATATGAAATTGGATATCATTAAAAAGCACTCAGTGAGAGCTTTCGAACGGATCCATTTGCAAGCTTATATATGGATTGAAAGATATTCACTTTTGAAAATATTCATAAAAAAGAGAAATTAATCCCTTAAAACAAAAAGAGCTCTTCTTAATCCATTATTTAAAGCAAACTCCAGAGTTTAGATATCTATTAGTTATTTTTTTGTAATAATTTTTAAAATGAAAAAAAAAATAGAAAAAAAAAAATCTTTTTCAGATTATCTATGTTATAATAATGGGCTAAACCCATTACTATAGACACTCGACGCAACCTAAACCAAACTTACTGCCACCTCTAGCAGTGCAGATGGTTTAGTAGTAGACATGCAAAGCAATGTGACTGTGGTGTCCTCTTAGAAATATCAGTCTACTCCAAGTTTATGTGCCAAAATACATGAAGTATCTAAAAAAAAACTAAGTAATGTTTAAAAACATCATGGGTACTCCCAAGTTTTATGCCAAACTATGGGAGTATCTAAGTAGTTATCATAATTATTATAGTTGCATGGTTGTCTCTCTGCTGCTACTCTCTTGAGACCTTGCCATCATGCCATGTAGTACAATTATTTTGTATACATTTAACTTCATGATCAATGATGATACTAACCATTTAAACCAATTGGTATATAATTTACTGAGATCTAGCATGAGGATTCTAGTGTCATTATCACATTTAAAAGAGCTCATACAATAAGTCCACATCATCTAGCTATCAAGGGCCTGTGTACTTGCCCTTATCCTATACAGTCCTCTTCTACTGGGCTTGGTGGTAATTTATGTTGTAGTGTATGATTGAGAAGTTTTTTCGGGTGCTGCTCTTTAACCTTGAGGTTCCTGTATCTTCTCATGGTTTTAGATGTTTCATGGTTGGACTTTCTTTTTCTTAAACCTGCATCTCTACATCTTTGTTTGATTGAAGATGGTAGAGTATTTGAATACTAGGTAAATCTTTGTAGTAATATCATAGTTTTTCTACACCACTTTTGATGCATCCACTGTGGAAGACAGAACATTAATCATGTTTTGTTTCTTTCTTTACCTGGATCTCTTTCTCAGTGTGGCATAAATGATATCCTTCTCAGGACTGGGATTGCAAACATATTATAATATTTTCACTGTAGACAGAATTTTTTAATCTTGTTTTGTTTCTTTCTGTAATCGGATCTCTTTCACAAGTGAGGTGTGAATGAAATCTTCTCAGGACTGGGATTGCATACATATCAAATGTTGCAGTTCGGGAGAAGGTTCGACGCAAGGGGGTAGCTAAGAGGCTCATAGCAAAGGCAGAGGCTCAAGCTCAGAGCTGGGGTTGCCGTTCCATGGCATTGCATTGCGATATGAGCAATCCCGGGGCCGTACAGCTGTACAAAGGCCAGGGTTTTAAGTGTATCAAGGTGCCAGAACGAGCAAACTGGCCGCACCCCAAGACCGCCCCAAATATCCAGTTCAACTTCATGATGAAGCTCCTAACCACTCCAACCATCAGTTGATTACTTTTACAAAATACTAAAGGAAATCATTTGGTTAGTTTGTGTATATAGATATATATTTATGTACACTACCTAGCTGCAGATCTCAGTGCAGCAGTGCTATGATCATTACTTGCTAAAAGATTTGTGTTTAGGGTTGGGATTTGTCTAACCAGATTCAAAAAAAGTATACCCAATTTGTATGAAATGAAAAGGCTTATAACCATCAAACAATATGGTTGGCCGAAAGCCACGTCTTCATATGCTTTGTAAATATTACGAGCCAAGGCTGAGCATGTCTGATGCTGCACAACTGTATTTGTAGTATCATTTGATTCGGCGTTCATAAATTATAGCAGATTTAGTGCTTTGGAAAAGGAAATGGCAAGTTCTCAGCTTAATCTCCCAGTTCATTAGGCAAAAAGAATCAATGTTGGCGTTGGCGGGCGATAAGCTCGTGCTTGTTTGGAGGGATCATCATAAATGATTGAAGTATGTCGTTCGAGCCACGTTTGTACAAGGAGCGAGGTATTATACTGTAGCAGGGGAGTCTGCCATTTCGGCTACCACAACTGTGTATTCCATCTCCCTCTTTCCCTCTGATATTAGGGCAGAAGGAAGATGAAGACCGCCCAAAGCCTGTTAAAGCCGATCAAGTGAAAAAGTCTTGTGTCTCTCCTGCGTGCACATTGATGAGTCTAGAAATGAAAGGAGGCCTTGCTCGATTTCGCATCCTGGAAGGCACAGCCTAAGATGGAATATACAGATAACTTGTATGACATATCAACCATACAGATATGATTTATTCTCTTTCATTGATAGGAATGTCATATCGATTCCTCATAAAACAGAGAACCATTATTATACAAGTGTATTTATACCATCTATACTTAAAAAACTACTGTTCAGAGTGCATTTGTGCTTTCAACACCTTGTAGTCTATGACGCAATTGGCCGTCCGCATGGATATGCAAAAACTTGTTACTAGTCACAGTAAAGGGAAAAAGAAAAAATACGGAGTAGCTTGTCAAAAACAAGCTCCAGGAACCTATAATGATTGGACAAATTTGTCTAATGCTGAAGTATCCAAAGCCGGGAACTCCTTCACAGCAGCAAGAACAGCAAGTCCAAGCTTCACAGCATCATCTTGGCTTGGTGCCTGCAATGTTTTTATAGTCTGGATTAGTAAAACTAGCTCATAACAGTTTACATAGCAGACGGGAGGTTTGTCTACCTCAATGTTGAGGGGCATGACAGGATCATGGAGAGAGAGTCTCAAAAGGAACCACCCACCAAAGCCGGAAGCTCGGACCTGTTTACAAGACAAGGGATCATGCACGTGCAGTAAGACGATGCTTCATAAACAGGAAACACCATACCATTGTGTAATTAACTTGTACAGATAATAAACCTATATCAATGCTTGTTTCAAGTAATATCCCGAATCATGATAACTAATGGTTCACCACAACAATAGACATTAAAAGTTCCTCCCGACCTGCAAGGCAATTTTGTTAGGAAAAGGAATCTAAGTTATTACTTCAGAAAGACGGAAAAATGACTCAACCGGGTCAAATTCAAAGTCCATAAACTCAACACAGTAGAACCATATAAGACTTGCCCTAGGTCGAGAATTGGTTGCCAAAATCACGAAATCTTTTTGTGGCACTAAAACTCCAGGCCCAGCATAGGACTCATGAGGCCACGACTGGGGCCATAAACTTCCAATAAAAAGTCGGCCTCATTTCTCAGTCAAGTTTTCAAGAATCCTAACTCAAAAAGATGGTTATACAACCCATAATCTATATTACTATTAAAAGCAAATACTATTTTTAACCTACTTTTAAGAATATTTCAGTACATTATTCCTTTTTTTTTTTTTAAAATTATAAAAACATTAGACATCTTTTCTTTTTTATCTAAAAGAGAGGAAAGAGTCCAACATGATTTGGACTCTATCCAGGATCAAGTTGTTACAGAAGAATATTTCAGTACATTATATAAATATATCATATCATATGATACTACTATTAAAGGAGAAAGTAATTTTTAAGATTTTTTTATAATTATAAA
>JAUPMG010000013.1:10502314-10512546 GCA_031762675.1 Pachysandra terminalis | reverse complement strand
CGATCCCAAGTTGTACAATATTTAGCTCACTACCATAGTTCTAGTACAAGGTTCTTGACCTAATTAATTTTATGAAATTATTGTACAGTCAAATAAAAAAATATTGCATATGAATATGGCTCAAAGTTACTGATGATCCATTGAAACATTAAGCATTTTCTGATTCTTTTTTATTGGACTAAATGATGCATGCCTTCGTTTTTAGTAAAATAAAGTTGCCTGATTATTCTTTTTTCACTTTCGTTTTTATTGCCCAGATGATAACTTCGTCAGAAAATCTAACCTTAAAATGAAGCAACCAAGATAGAAGGGGCTAAGTAAACATGTACCAAATGCACAGGTAATTATTCTTAATATAAAATCTTAGCTATGCCTTCGATGTTTTTATTGAATTATAGGGTACAGAACTTACGCCTTCATAATTAACAGGGGCTATCTGAAGCTTTGAATCTGAAATCACTAGATTTTCCAAATGTTTCAGCACCGCCTCGCCATACTCCCGGAAAGATCTGAAACACTAGTTTCTATATGAATCCACATTAAAACAACTTCAATTAGTAGAAACCATAAAGTTTAGCATACCCTCCTTTGAGATCTGCATGATTCTGATCTATTTTGAGTCGCAGTTCGATAGAAACAGCTGGTTCCACCAGGCCCTCCATTAGATCTGTCAGAACTTTGCTTCCACCACCTGATCCTGAAGCTCTTGCTGAAGCAAGTTTATTTAAGACCTTGACCTGCATGTAGTACCACAAAGAAAAGAAAGTAGGACACCATGCAAATCTATTGACTTCTTTGTGAATGGGCTGCAAATCAATTATGCTGTGAGACACTTCATAAGGATATTGACAACTCATGCTTACCATGAGATATGCACCATCATCAAGCCAGTGATTCTCCTTCAGAGCTCCATGGCCACTTGTTTCAATAGCCAGATGTGATTCCACACCAACAGAGTTCTGTCAGGCTGTAAGAGTTAAAATTTCTGTGTAGAGTAATGGTTTAAAAAAAGAAACTATCGAAATATAACAAGTCCATTAAAATTGAAACTGGCAGGAAATGAAAAATAGATGCCTCGACATAGATTGCCAACTGACTTTACCAGTTCCAAAAAAAAAAACATAGATTGCCAATTTGAGACAACGACACAGAGTGCCTCAAAAGCTGCTCTGATTCATTGGGCACTACACGAGGAATGAGAAATTTACTTTCATGGGACACTTACGGCTAATAACTCTACTTTCCTGCTAAGAAATCAAGCCAGAGATCTCTGACCCAGATATGGACATTTCTACTTTTGACATATCATAAAACTCGCACCAAGTTGCGGCATGAGGGAAAAAGAAATCAGAGAAAACAAAAAAAACAAATGAAGAAAGGATAATAGAGACTCGAAATAAAGAATTGTGATTGTACATTTTAAGACAAAAAATGAACTATACATTATAAGGATCATCCCCCTTTGTGGCATGATGCTTTGAATGCATTGTCACCAACTACAAAATAATATATATATATATATATATATATATATATATAACAGTCTAAAGCACATGCAGATCTACTTAAACCAAAAGCAATTTAAAGTAATATCTCACCAAACGGATTGCTTCATCAATGACATTTTTGTAGCCTCTTTTGAATCGGTGGTGTTTTCCTCCTTGGAAAGTTTAAAAAGATCATCAGCACATCTATCATCAAGAAAACACAGATAAGGAATAGCATGAATTTTCAGTCACCTTACCAAGCTTCTTTTCGATGAATGTAGTCAACCCATCCGAAGTCACACTGTCTGTGACGATAGTTGTTCCTGGATGCTAATTTTGTGAATTCAAGAAAAACACAATAAAAATTATTTTTCAGAAAAAATAAGTCTTAAAATAAATAGACAAGGAATTGCATCAGGAAAATCTTACTTCTTCAAGAACAATGGCCGACATTAAGGCAATAAGTCGATTGCGGTTGAACTCATGACCATTGGAATCCACAGCAGCAGATCTAAAAGAAGCAATTATTTAGAGACTATCCAATATGCATGTCTGACACATGGAGGTAGAAACCATCACCTGTCAACATCCGTGTCAAAGATGATTCCTAAGTCAGCCTTTTTATCTAGGACTGCCTGGGTTATAGCTTTCATTGCTGTCTTATCCTCCGGGTTAGGAATATGATTTGGAAATAAACCTGACAGCAGAAAGTAACTTTTTCAAATAAAAAATTATTAAAAATAACACCCTCAAATATTTACGATTTAAAAATTACCATCTGGCTCCAAGAACTGGCTCCCAGAAGTAATAGCTCCAAGAGGTTCAAGCACCTTTCCCTATTAAACCATTAAAACAGAATAACCATAATCAAACTTGGAAACATGTTGAAATTACATCTGATTTGTATATTGAAGATGACAATTGTTTAAGATATCATGCATGCTTGTATTTCCAAGTAAATGAGGATCTAATTCATGAGTACACATATTATCTCAGTAGCATAAAATTCATTTGTCTCATGCATGTATTCAAGAAACATTGCTCAAACAAATTTTCTGCCATATAAGAGCCCCACGGAAAATTTGGTGTACCTTGGTCTCTATCAGTATGACAAGTATCATATCAGTACATACAACGGCAAAGGTGCAAATCCATCAACACGCTTTCTGTAGATTAATGAATTTGTATCATCTTTCTCATGATAAAGAAATGCAAGCCTTCCTAGAATTCAACTTTCACAAACCAGTTGACAAACCATGGTTTCAACTATCAGCCATTACTGGTCCACAAAGGCCAGTACGTACCGATACAAGACCATACTGGTCCATTGTCCCTATGCAATAGGAGGAAAAATATAAATAAATAAATAAACAAAATGTAGCAGCTGGTAACAGTACGAACCGGTTGTATATGTACAGTAACTGATCCAGTCGGTATAATGGTCTTTAACAATATAACATTAGATGGAGCCTGGGGCTATTTTTGGCTGTATAGAGAGAGCCCATTCCTCATTCCCCAGGCAACCAACCTTCACCATTTTGAAACCCCACCCTAATCCTGACACGTTCTTTTACTTTTTTGCATTTATAGCATGGATCGACCCTCCTATACTCCCAATCTGAAGAAATTCAACAACTCCGCTGATTACAGGGATTTCGATTTTTAGGTAAAATCTTCATTTCTTTTTCTCTTGGGGAGTTTGATGTACGTCTCTTTCTACCTTTCATACTTTATCTATTCGTTAATTAGACTGATCCTTGTTTATTTATTTGGTCTTTAAAAGCTAATGGTTCCATTTTATCAAATTTTTGTGTACAAGTAACAATATGCAGCATTTGGTAGAGCCTTTACATTTAAGAAGCTAACTACTTTATTTATTTAAGCCACTAAAAAAAAAAGTTAACAATTCAATATTTACATTTTAAGGATGTCCCAAGATTTTTTATAATTGTTTTGCTCACCTTTGGACAGGACCGGACCGGATCAACTCATACTGAGACTTTAAACCACAGAGCAAATGCTTCCTTTTTCTCTAGGTATATTCTATCTTGGCCTAGCAACCGCCAAAAAAAAAAAATACATTTCTTAGGCCTTAGATTTTAAATTTGAAATGGTAATAACTTCGAATCATATGACTTGTAAGTTTTCAATGCCAATGCCATAAAGAGGAAACATGCTCCCCTACTACTTCTAAATGAAAAATAGTTAAGGTAGCTTAAAATTCAGACTCCATTATTTGGCACTTTGGAGCCAGTTTCTTATAATATATAGCTCTTCTGAGTGATAAGTTAACCAGATACATGGTGTAAGCATACCATCTGCCTGGATGTCCAATGATTTCTGACATATCAACTTTTGAAAATCCCAGCACAGAATAATGGCAGCATCAAAAAGTTTAAAAAAAAAAATACACATAAACACACACACACACATACATATAAACAATTCAAGAAAAAAATGCAAATGAGATTTATGTATCCTAACAGGATTAACTAAGTTACATCACTTACATGAAATTGAAAATTGTGCTTGTTTTATATAAGTAAACATGCTAAGCTAGAATATCTTATGTCACTATAAAATTTGATATCATGTGATACAGCATTTGGAAATAACCAAAACGTATGAAGTGGGGCACCTTCATACAAGTGTTGGATACCCTCAAGAAGTAACTTTCAGTGGCATCAATCATATGCTGGAGTGTCTAATATCATGAAACGTATCACCAACATGCCAAGTGTCAGGATACAGTGAACATCATTTAACACACCATTTGCACATGTCAAGACTTAAGAGGTATGCCATGTCACAGAGTATCATGTCATGCATGTAAAGGTGTATACAACTCTCAAAACCTTGAAACTGGCATGACCAGGTAACACTGCTGATAAGTCAATCCAGTATTTCATATGTTGGAAAATTAGACAAACCATATCACATTCAACTTCCTAAAGTAGATCAACCATAAGGATGCACTTTCAACTTCAAGATTTTAAGAAAGAACAATCCCGTAGTCTTGAGTCCAAAGCAAGAAAAAATAACATAAAATATTAGGAAAAAAAAAAAGAGAAATCTCTATTATGATATATGCTCTGACCCACTTTATTTTTCTCAAATGCTTAAATCAGTATGGAATAGTCATGCATGCTAATAACCAGCCACTTATTGCCCTTATAGAGGGAAGAAAGACCCGCTTCTATTCCTCCGAAGAATATAAACATATTCAGTGTCAGCTTGTATTTGCTGGGATTTGAGATGCTTTCAGATAAGCCAGCAGTGCGTAACAAAGATCTTTTACTAAAATTTGGGATTTCAACACATCAGAACAAATAGAGATCCTAGAAGAAGTTTGAACAAGGAAGTCCACAAACATGTACTATGAACTGGTTTCATATATATTCAGTAAGCAATATACCTTTAAACCTGAAAAATCAATTCAAGTAAAGGAATAAACTTACAGCAAAAAATCCTCCAGCTCCATTCCCTGCATCAACAACTATATGAAACCCCTCCAATGGCTTTTCTGAGAGTTAAAAAGACTGAATGCAGTGAGCAAATTGACTATAGACTGCATAAAGAACTAAAAAATTGAAAAACTTATAACAGTGCTCAATATGTGTGTGTGTGCGTGTGTCACACACACACACACACATATATATATATATAGAGAGAGAGAGAGATCACATAAGATTTCCGAAAATAAACTGACAATGATAACAATGACGATAATTATCACAATATAGTAGAAAAGTGTATCACCTAATAACTGGATGCAAGTAGGCAACACAAAGAAAGACCAACCCAGATACAATGGATCAACAATCTACAAAATTAGAGAAAGAAAAATGGATCCCCAGCATATGCTCTAACTTAGAAATTTACTGCTCCATATTTTAACGGATTATCTAACATCTTAGAGAAGTATTACCAGTATTTCCAGCAGCTTTACGAACCGCCTTTACAAGATTAGATGTATAAACGGCCATATAGTCAACTCTCTTTGTAGAAGCTGCTAAGTCTGAATTTTTGAAACCTTCACCAGAAAATTGATTGTATATATTTGCAGCACGCTCCAAGATGTCCTTGATGTCAGATTTTCCCAGCCCCCCAGCATTTGTGAAAAACTTAAAGCCGTTCCTGTTGTAGGGAAGATGGCTGGCTGCTCATAGAGGTAAAGTCTCATTAGGTAAAAGTGGTTTCATAGGCAAAACCTTGTTGCATCATAAAGCCAAGGATGTACTAACCGTTAAAATGAGGTAAGCAAAGTTCAAGAAAGTGATACAGACAAGCCATTAGAAATTTATAGTAGATAGTCCTAGTTTTAGTCACTTACGATCCAGTTATGAATAGTGATAATTACAAAATCTCAATGCACCTGAAATTTCAAAAAAAACTAAGATTTATACATCATGTGATTTAAGAAGAATACTATACTTCCAAGTTACCTGTTATCATAATGGATCCATCAACTGGACATAAAACTTCAGCATCCTCTGTAAGTGTGCTGTTAAACATTGCTGGTGTAGATGCTAATCTACAAGAAAGGAAGCAAAGTCCATCAGCATGGCCCACTCATAATCACTCACAGAAAATGACAGAAGCTTTCCGGATGATAGTAAACGTAGTAATAAAGAAAATGAGAATGCATCATACCAAATCACTTTAATAAATCCTCAAAGATGAGCAGTTATCAAATATGAGAGACGACCCATATAATAAAATTCATTATTTACCCATATTGAACAACGTCCAGACCTGCAGCAGCAATTCCTCTAATAACGGCATCCTGAAAATTTAACCACCCAATCCTCAGTCAAGGAGTCGATTAACATAGTAGTTTGTGAACATATTTGCCCAACCAATTGACTGGTAACAAATTAGGACTTTTCGAACACTAATTCAGTAGTTTGATTCTTTTATAGTGACAAATCATTTCTTGATACAAGTTGTAGACACCTCAATTTGCACGAGTGACTTTCTCTTGATCTTTGCAGCTCCTCAAGGCTTGAGCTTGCCTTTTTCCGTCTCCCAATTATCTCTAAACCACTCCCCAATCATACTGCCAACTTCCTCTGAAAATCCCAAAAACCATGTGTAATGACCAAAATACCCCTGGTAGACCCCATCTAATCCATCTTAGTCCTAAATCCAGTTTTACTCTCAAATTTGAATTCCAGAGCCAAATTACTCTCCGAAGAATATAATCTTGGGTTGATTTGAAATTCTTCAGAAAAAATGACGGTTTTATCCCTAATCCGGTCAATTGGACCAAATAATTAAATCTAGAGGTCAAAACATCTTTCTAACATCAAATTTGGATTTCCCACTGAAAAACCTTCAAAATGACTGTAATTTTGTGAAATTCCAAGTTCGGGAGTCGAAGGGCTACTTTTGGTATTTCAAAATTATCAAAAAGGATAGAAAATATAATGGGACAAAAAAAATAATAAAAACACTTTAGGGAGGAAATTGAAATAAAATAATTAAGAGAAGCTTTGAGGAAGATTTGACATGTGTCAAATTCCAAGAAATCATTTTAGAAGTTGTTGTGTGGCAAATCCCCAAAAAAAGGAAATAAAAAGCTTTTAAATTCAAACTAAAGGGAGGGGGGGTTTCTATTCTCAAACAAATCAGAAGGGGATTTCTAAATTCAATTCAAAAGGGGTATTTTAAATTCCAAATTCAATCTCTCGAAAGAGAAAGTTTCTAAATCTAAAGAAAAGACATTTTCTTAATTCAAATAAAAGGAAGAAAGTTGCTAAAATAAATATAAAAAAGGGGAAAGAAGAGGGGGGAAATTACCAAATTCAAAAGAAAAAATTTCTTATAAAGAGAGGCTCTCCCCCTTCAACAAATTCTTCCTCTGACGAAGCTCTCTCTCTCTCTTCCGGCAACCTCCAAGCTTCTCTGTTCCCGCCTATTCCCGCACACTCTGGCAACCATCTGCAAGACCTGTTCCCATTGGTTTCCGGACGCCATCTGCAACCAGCTGACGCCCGTGTGCACCTTCCCCTTTCCGGCTGCTACCTACCGCACGCTCTAGGTGCTATCCTTTCCGGCCGCAGACCTACCGCACGCTCTAGGTGTTCTCCTTTCCGACCGCCGACCTCCCGCTGCTACTTCTATTTTCCGCTCGTCTACAACCACCCAACCATCTGCAATCGACCGACGCCCCGTCTCCTGCATGTTCCGACCACCACTCTCTCTCTTCCGCCCATCTTTCCCTCTCTGTGCTGCTTCTGCTGATGTTGCAGCAACAACCCTTCCACGACCACCCTCTGCTCTCTCACTCACTCACCGTCCCTCTCTCTCTCTTTTCCTCCTCTCTTCTTCCTTCATCTTCCCGTAACAAAACCAAAAAACTAAACTTACAAAAACCACCCCCACAAAAACAGAAATAACAGATAGCCTTCCACAGACCAAACCCAAACCAAGCCAACCAAATCCAAATCCAAACCCAAATCAAATCAAATCCCTGAACCAACCTGAAACCCACCAAACCAAACCGGAAGAAAAACTGCCTAAGGCCCCGTTTGGCCGAATCAAAAAAGAACAGCTTTTTTCTCCACCATCTAGCAGCCACCTCTCAAGCCAAGCTCGTCGAGGAGCTCAAAAATAGAGGACAGTACAACGGAGGATTTGCACTTGGTATAGGTATTTTGATTTTTCTTTTATTTCTTCATTTTTGTTATGCATTATGATGTTTATAAGATGTGCCGTAAATGTATTGTTAGATAATTTCCATTATGAATTTGATTAATCCTTGCTTATCATAATTTTCATTTGAGCAGAATTAAATAAGTTTTTCTTTTGTGTGATTATGTTATGATTTTAGGCATTTTTTAGATTGTTTTTAGATTTAAATAATTGGTCTTTTGAACCAGGTAACTGGTTGAACCAAGAGAGAACAAGTGCCTAACCAGCTTCCCGTCTTCTCAAATAAGCCTTACCTGAAAATCTGGTCAGACCACCCAAACTTCATAATTTGGTATATTTTGCAATAAATCAATAAAACCTCGGGTGACCATCCACACCCTGGCCCATGGATTGTGGCGACTCCATATTACCCGATCGATCGAGTGGACCCTAGGTCGATCGGGCAATATGGAGTCGCCACCATCCATGGGTTAGGGTATAGATACCCGTGGTTTTATTGATTTATTGCAAAATAGACCAAATTATGAAGTTTGGGTGGTCTAACCAGATTTTCAGGTAGGCGGGTTTATTTGAGAAGACAGGAAGGTGTTAGACACCCATCCTCTCCCGGTTCAACCGGTTACCTGGTTCAAAAGTATTTGGTCAATTATTTAAATCTAAAAACAATCTAGAAAATGCCTAAAATCATAACATAATCACACAAAAGAAAAACTTATTTAATTCTGCTCAAATGAAAATTATGATAAACAAGGATTAATCAAATTCATAATGGAAATTATCTAACAATACATTTACGGCACATCTTATAAACATCATAATGCATAACAAAAATGAAGAAATAAAAGAAAAATCAAAATATCTGTAGCAAGTGCAAATCATCCGTTGTATTGTCCTCTCTTTTTGAGCTCCTCGACGAGCTCGGCTTGAGAGGCAGCTGCTGGATGGAGAAAAAAGCTATTCTTTTTTCATTAGGCCAAACGGGGCCTTAGGGTCAGTTTTTCTTCTGGTTTTCATTTTCTGGTTTGGTTTGGTGGGTTTCGGGTTGGTTCAGGGATTTGGTTTGATTTGGTTGGCTCGGTTTGGGTTTGGTCTGTGGAAGGCTATCTGTTATTTCTGTTTTTGTGGGGGAGGTATTTGTAAGTTTAGTTTTTTGGTTTTGTTACCAAGGAAGACGAAGAAGATAAAGGAAGAAGAGAGGAGGAAAACGGAGAGAGAGGGACGGTGAGTGAGTGAGAGAACAAAGGGTGGTCGTGGAAGGGTGGCTGCTGCAGCAGAAGCGGCACGGAGAGGGAGAGACGGGCGGAAGAAAGAGAGTGGTGGTAGGATTGTGTGGGAGATTTGGTGTCGGCTGGTTGTAGATGGTTGGGTGGTTGCAGACAGCCGGAAAAGAAAAGTAGCAGCGAGAGGTCGGTGGCCGGAAAGGAGAGCACCTAGAGCGTGTGGTAGGTCGGCGGCTGGAAAGGAGAGCACCTAGAGCGTGTGTTAGGTAGCAGCCGGAAAAGGAAAGGTGCGCGCGAGCGTCAGCTGGTTGCAAATGGCTTCCGGAAACCAATGGGAACAGGTCTTGCAGATGGTTGCCGAAGTGTTCAGGAACAGAGAAGCTTGGAGGTTGCCGGAAGAGAAACAAAGCAAAGAGATAGCTTTGTCAGAGGAAGAATCCATGAGAATTCATTGAGGAGGAGAGCCTCTCTTTATAAGAAAATTTTTCTTTTAAATTTGGTAATTTTCCCCCTCTTCTTTCCCTTTTTTTATATTTATTTTAGCAACTTTCTTCCTTTTATTTGAATTAAGAAAATTTCTTTTCTTTAGATTTAGAAACTTCCTCTTTTGAGAGATTGAATTTGGAATTTAAAATCCCCCTTCTGAATTGAATTTAGAAATCCCCTTTTGATTTGTTTGAGAATAGAAACCGAAATAATAAAGAAATAATTGTAGAAGTTGCCATGTGGCAAATCCCCAAAAATGGAAATAAAACGCTTTTATTTCAATTTCCTCCCGAAAGTGTTTTTTATTATTATTTTTTTGTCCCATTATATTTTCTGTCCTTTTTGATAATTTTGAAATACCAAAAGTAGCCCTTCGACTCCA
>JAUPMG010000013.1:10483187-10496840 GCA_031762675.1 Pachysandra terminalis | reverse complement strand
TCTCATCCCAGCAACCCTGGAGTGCATATCATCTATTATAAGATAGTTTGAGTGTAAGGTGTCCACATATATACTACTTTACCTGATCCTTTTCACATAAGGTGCAGATGGCAACAATTATACAAGGTCTCTCCACACAAAAAAGGAAGAAGATATCAAATTTATGCTCAGAACCAATAAATAAAAGTCATGCTCACAAAATTTAGCTTTGCAAGATATATCTAAAAGTACACTTTGGGCGGAAAATAGAGACAATTGCATCATCCATACCGTCAAAGTCCTAGCAGCACATAAAGAAACCATTTACCTGTAGTTTCTCTGCAGAAATCCGTGAATCATGGCCAATGGAGACTCTCAGGCGTCTAGATGCATCTGCTTTCTTTTTGTCCAATAACCATGCAGCAAAAGCAGCAGCTATTGCTTCTGTAACTGGCTCAGTAAGATTTACAGGTTCTCCTTCAACACCAGCAACAGCAACACCCCGAATATCACTGCATAAAATGAACATTAGTCTTTGAAAACTCATCACATCCTCACTTGAAAAGTCAGGTTCTAAAAATCACATTCATGTAATCAACGCTTTAACTGTGACATCAATATAAAATTAATTTGCTTCCATACAGAGATGTCAAATCCCATCCTACTCTAACCTTTTTTCACACTGAGCAAATGTAAACGTCACGCTCAATGTATTTTTTTTTTCTTTTTTTTTTTTTGCCGGGGGTTCACATTAAACAGGCTCCACATTATGCTGAAAAAGTCACCTCAAGCAGCCCGTCATAGTCCAATGTATATCATTGTCACCAAGGTTTTAAATTTCGATTTCGCTAGACATTTCGCCAAGGGGGGCATGGCGAAATTTTGCCAAAATTTCGCTACATTTCGCCCATATTTCGCCGAAATTTCGGTGAAATGGGGAAATATCACCATTTCCCCACTTGGGGAAATGGCGACATTTCGGCGGCATGCCGCCGAAATTTAAAACCATGATTGTCACTTCACCGAGTCAACACAAGCATCAATGGAAACGGGAAAGGTCAAATTGACTTTGGCACCCGATTGACAAATGGGTGATTGTGAACCTCCATTCAAAATATCCATTCACTTATTGTGGAAATCAATGAACAACAAAGAATAATTCAAATAACAAAGCAAATATGCTATAACCATGATTCAATACAACTGTTGCAAAGCTATTGTAGGGTACTAACCGGTCCCTCTAATTTTAAGTACAGTATTAAAACAATGTCTGCTAACTAAATATTCATTATATGGAGCTTTGTTTGGTTAACAAGAAAGTCGGGAAGAAAAGTTGGTTTTCTAAGAAAACCACTTTCCTTCGATATTTCGATGGTCAGAATATGTGGACCCCATGGAAAGTTAGTTCAGCGGAAATTTTCTGGTCAAATCCTAGATCTCATTTTTCCAAATTTTTCTTGGAGTGTTAAATTGACCTCTCATCAATGTGTAGTAAAAGGTATTTACTCATCTTTGGAGGATAAAACAGATAATTTATTCGACTTTGGAAAGTAAAAGAAGTACTTTAGCCTAAAATTTCTTCTAAAGTTTATACTGACAGCCAAACAACACCAGGAATGTCGAGTTTCCAACAACTTTTGAGATAAATACTCAAAATTTCTTTGAAGTTTGTGACTTTCTTGACATCCAGAGGCATTAGGACAGTCACAACATTTTGATAGTCAACAGTAAGTTATTTTAATTGTAAAGTTTACAATTGGAAAATGGAAAAGCCCCTATGCAAAAGAAAACAAAAGGTACAACACATTAAGTCTCTTGATGATCCAATAATCTAAGACCATGAATCAAAAATGAAAAATAGTCACTTAACCCCCCTTCCTAAAATCTTCCAGAATTAGATACTATCCCTCCAAAAAGTGTCACATAAAAGCATAAGCCTCCCACTTCAAATAGTTTTAGGACATCACTAACTACATTATTCCTTCCCTTCCAAATTAAACATCGGCCAGATTTAAGAATCTTCTTTGAATAAGGGGTTCTCAAACTAATGAACCACAGTTCCATGAAGAGACGACCTATAACAAGAAACCTTCAATTATATCTAGAATTAGTTCCCACCCATTACATTCAACACGTGGTTGAAAGATTGTAATACTCAACCAATCTTTGTCCTTTATCAAAATTTCCAAAGTACAAGGAGGGGAACATTGCATCAGCAACAATAGTTTTCTAAGGACACACGTGATGAAAATCGCATATAAATGCATACTTTTGGTCCTTTGTAAAGAATGTGATCGCGGTTTAGGAACAGTCCCTGAAGGACCCAACCAATTATGGCCTTTACAACCACACTTGTAATACTTGTCTTGATTACCACCCTTCCTTAGAATAGCATTAACCACGTCCTTGCTTTGCAATCACTACAATTTGTACCCTATTAACTATTGTTTGAGGGAGTAGTGCATTTATTAATGGGGTAAAATTTGTTTTACCTATGTTGACATGAGGCATCAGAGGAGATGCAGGAGACCATGAGTAGTTAAACAGAAGAGGATTAGACTGCCAATAGTGAATATATACTCAACTGGTTTTCAGTCTTGACCATCAATAAATACGGTTTATCAATACAAACTAAACAGATGATCAACACTCGCATCTCGATTTCAACCCTGAGACGAGTCATGTGTCAAGTAATAGCTTGTTATTCCAGTCTATTGACTTGGCTTCGAATGGTACGTTCATGGAACTTTCGTGTGGTCATCAACCGGAAAAACACCTTGAATGAGTAGCATTTCTTCAAAGACAGGTTCCACGTAAAGTTGAGCTTCATTGCCTCCCAATCAAATATTGGAGGTTGCCGCAAATGAATAAGCCTCTCTCTTCATGCATGCCACTAAATCTGAGCTTTGACCTTGCTTTTACCTTTCACTTTCAACTTCAAAAAATAAACCTTTCTCTCATCAAACATATCATAACACTCAAAATAGTCATCAAAAGACAACAACCAGTCTTATAATGCATGAGGATCGAGCTTCCCAAAGAAATCAAGGACTTCCACTTACACCTGCTTGTAACATTGCCAACGTGATCCATGGTCATCATAAAATTCCACAATAATTTGGAAATTTGTTATGTCATTTCTACTGTCATGATACATGGGTGGTGGATGTTGAAGAACTGTATGTGCATTATGGATGAATTCCGCTGTTCTTGTAGCTGAATGCGGTGCAACATGAAATTGGTATTAACAAGACGGGCGCCCTTCACCATCCTCACCAACATCCTTACCAAAATTTCCTTCGTAACATCATTCATTGGTTTTATGGCTTCTTCAATATCTATAACTTCATTTAGATCTTTATCAAATTACAAGTGGTTCCACGTTGTATCAAGCTTTCAGGAGATTGTACCTATCTAGTTAACCAATTTGAGTAATAACTAATCTAATTTTGATTGTGAAACGTGCAGCGCATTTTGTTTTAGTGCATACAATCTGCCACTCCAGGTGGTCTTTTTCTTTTCCCTTTTTGGAAAAAAATCCTGTTTTCTTTTATTTTTGTTTTCCTTCTCTCTCTTTTCAATCTGCCACTCCACGTGCTATATATATTATTTATTATTTGAGAACGAGGATAATGGAGAAGATGGTATCACAAGTAGAGGGAACCTATAATTTGGTATGATGGGAGAAAGAGAAGTCAGATTAAGTGTGCCAGGGAATACAACTGGGGTGTGAGATAGTTAGGGACTAGGGAGTGAAAGAGAGAATGGGGATATAAGGTCATTGGTGGATCTAGGGGGTGAGGTGTTGCTAATGATGATCGTGGGGTAAGTGACAGAGCATTCTGAGGCAGTTGGTTCTTGGTTGTACACGAGTGATTAGTGAGAGAGAAAGGGACATGGATTAATGAGGTGAGTTGGGTTGCGGGTGAGAATTAGGATAAGGGGAGAAAGTAAGACAGGAATATAAAGGGTGCAATAGGCGAGTGGGTCACAGGGTTATGATGACTTTTTTTTTCAAGGGCTTGTGGTTTAAAGCAAACCATGTCACGAAATCTATGAATCAAACCGTGAGCGTCAAAGTTGGGTCAATTTGGCAGTTGGATTGTGAGTAACTACTCAAGTGTACATCCTCAACATGCCATACACTCACATTTCAAGCTATAGATTCAACAACTCCAAACAAGTCGTAAGGAGTGGGGAAAAACCCCCACTTAATGTCCCAATAATGTTTTTTACTTTGACACCAAAATTGATGCCAATTACATAAAGATTATGGGTAGGATTTTTATGCCTTTTTATGGTAATTGAAATAAAGAAAGAAAAGTTGTTGAAGAAGGAAATAGAAAAGAACAATCAACAGTGCCTACTATCGAGGCTAAATTCTTGAATAGAGTCTCGCAACTCTTAGATCTACGTTGGAAAAGGAGATTCCCAACAAGTAAGAGAGGGGGAGAAAAAGGAGTTACATCTCAATGTGCAATTGTTGAATATTAGATCTTTCATTAACGATGAATTTGTAGAGGAAAGCTTTGCTACTTCAACTTAAATTAGAAAAGAAACAAATATTAAAAATATATTATATTCTTATTTTGAGTCGTAAAAAGAAGGAAATGAATATAAACACTAACTAAAACAAAAATCTATATATCATCCTACGATAAGCCTCCTAGACAATCCAAGGGATGCCTAGCAAAACCTGTAACAAAATAGGTTGGATTAATGGACCAGACCAACGTGAACACCTAGACTTCTAAGAAAATAAACAACTTCCTGGTCCAGATTGATATTTCCTGCATTGCCCTACAAAGCATTCTCTTGGACCATGTCCAATCAATATACCAAAAAGGTAGGAACTATAGATATGGAAGGCATATCTAGGATGCTATTAAACAATAGTAACCTTTCATCACATGTAAACATCTTATTTTGAAAGTTGGAACTATTTCAATCAATTGTTGAATGAAATTAGTGATCTTGCACCTCAAGCAAATATCTTCTTCTCTTGGATTTCTCTTGGATCTCAAGATCAGCCAAAAAAAGTAGACCAGTAAAATAATAGAGGCTTAAAAATATTCCTTTATTGACAGGAAATGGTATGCAATCATCCTATTGCTTTTTAGGCCCCAAAGTGGACTTGTACATCATATTTCTTTTTGCAAAATAATTTCTGTACTATATATATATATATATATATCATAATTCATAAGTTAGATTATATGACTTTAAATAATTTCTTATCAACTCCATCCAGGTCCTTTTAGTCTTTGACTAACTTTTTTAGATCCTTCAGGTTGCACCTTCATATAGGCATGTCAATAAAATCTCGACTGTACATGCCCAAACCATCTCAACTGACTTTTTTTTATCTCCTATTGGGGCTACTCCTAGATTTATTGCGGATAAGCCTGTTCCTTATGTAAGCGTTCTTAATCCATATATCCATCTAAATATCCTCATCTCAGTTACACTCATCCAACATATATCGCTCCATACATCATAGCAAGTCTAATAGTTGTCTCACAAAATTTAGCTCTTATACCAATTTGCAACATGGTAATCACACAACACTCTAGGACCCCTCCACTAAATCCATCCATCTCTAATTCCGCATGTAACATTCTCCTTAATATCTCCCTCTTTATGGATGATTAATCGAAACAACGAAAGCTAATTTTGAAATCTTCTGGTCCTCAATCCTTATAAGTGCTTCACCCATTCTCATTGTACTAAAGTTATATTCCCTATACTTAAATCTTAATATTACTATTAAAACTATCGGTTCAAAGAATCACTCCATAACTCCACTCTTGCATTTACTTCTTTTGCCCACTAGACCACATCGTCTTCAACTAGCATCCACCAAGGAGGGGAGGGGGAAACAATGACTAACATCTTGAAAAGAAAGAGAGGAGGGAGGGGAAAGTTAATGACCAAAAGAAAAAATGAAAAAATAAACAAATATCTCTTGTTTGTAGAGAAGAACCCTTGCTTTAAAGATGCCAAACTACACACGACTTCTCTATAAATGGATTCAAAAGCCAATTGAAAGCAGTACTAGCACCCTTAAGGAAGGCCAAAATCCGTCAATACCTCTTCAACCCCAATGATTCAATTTCTGCCGAGTTCTGTGCAGAAGTCAGAAACCATTTAAAAATTAATGCACCTAAGATGGTACAGATTGTCAATAGTGGCTTCGCACAAAAACAACTCCTCACTAAAAAAGATGCAGAGCAAGACATAAAAGACCACCAAGATGCTTTTCAGAAAGCCTACCTACTTTAGATAAAACAACACTTATTTAATACTAGAGAGATAGAGAGAGATGGTTCTTACACCAGTTAACTTTATCATTTATAGAACTTGGCATAGTAAAAAATGATAATTTCATGTGGAATTATGCTTTTCTAACAGAAGCACATATTAAGCAATAATCAATACATTTCTTTGATTTCTCGTTGTAAGTAGGAAAATAACAAATATGAAAATACAAGTTACTTCATTTTCACATATTCAGGTAAACCATATCAAGGGCCAGAACCCTTAAGACAATACATGGCAACAAGCAATCCCACCAATCAGTATCCCAGTTTCCAAATTACCCAGCCTCATCTAAGCATTAATGACTTGGGGACAAAAAAACCTCTCCTCAAATCATTCCAATTATAGTGAACATTTTCTAGAGCAGGATCGATTGATCAATGCTTTCTACTATAGGATGAGTACATTGTGGGTGAAGCCCAGTCCAGTCCAGGGCTGATACTAACAAAGTCTAAGTGCTTCCTATGACCACCTACAACTCTAAAGTTCCATAGTACACTAATACAAGTGTTTATTACACAATGATAACAATAATAACTATTGGTTCTTCCCTAAATGCCAACAGCAGTTAGATCAATTAGCAGCCACATAGTAAAGCTCGTGAGAAACATTTATTCAATATACTATGAACTCCGATCATCCTTACATCAAAAGAGAAAACATGAGCTAATATTGTAATCCAGTTATCCCATCAACTGCTTACCCTTGAGACAAAGTGAGAATATTCAGATTCAACCACATGCAAAGATGGAATACATTCTGTACCTGCCATTTTGAAGCTTAAGAAAATCAACTTTTTCAAGAGACGATACTGCACTAGGAGAAGGAATGGCTGCAAGAGAAGTCCGGAAAAGAAAATTAGTTCAAATGGAATTAATATCTGCATATTTGTAACTAATCAGAGGAAAACATAATGAACAAATCAATACTTTCGTAAGTCAAAAGTGATATGACTACACAAATGAAAGGTTAATGATCAGAAAAAATTAAACAAGAGATTGCCACAAATATGCAGTTTTCCAAGGTAACTAAAAAGCTATAGTTGCACATGAGATCAACCTGGATAGTGAGAGTCTAGAACAGACCATTGCAATATACACTTCCTCGGTTCCCAGGACCACTCTGGTATAATGCTAAGTTGCGCAACTGCATGGCCGAGATGCCAGTCCATGCGAACTTCCCTCTTTGCAAGGGAAGCAAGTTGCGAATATTAGGGGCACAATAGTCCCTTCTGTATTGGGTATCCAACTGTCTATTCTGTTGGCAAAACTGTGCTACAAAAACATTTGGAACAATCTTCCCTGACATTGCTGCATAAAATTTGAACATCTATCAGACCTTACGTTTGCATGAGCTTACTCCAAAGTTAATAATAAATTATGATAGAAAGTTTTTCCTAGGTATGTTAGAATTTCTGATTCACGGCAAATGAAAACAAAAATAGGGAAAAGAACAAAAGAAAAAACGGGGAAAAAGACATAAGACTGAATAATTTAGTAGATTAATATGGATGAAGCCCCGTTATTTTTACATTTGAACTTTTCCTTCACCAAAATAAAGTAGTGTTAATAAAAATAAAAGGTACCTAGATAATATAACTAACACGGAAGCCTCATCATTTTCACAATCTGAATTGGTATGAATCCTCATTCTTGATTAATGACCTTACAAAATTTCTATATGAGTCACGGATTATGGCGAGCTAAAACCAAATAGAATAAACTTTACACAAGAAGCAAAAATTAAATGCTCCTCTCAGTTCTGGAGAATATAAATTCCTTAAACTTTGATCTGGAAGAACTTCCCAGTTAAAACATTTTTATCAAAAAATTCAAGTGAACAAGGATTTTTAAAAGAACCAATTCCTCATCAACCTCTGAGTAATATATCGTCATCTTTATGAAGTGTTAGCAACTACTGAATCAAATAAATGCATTTAATTCCAAACAAAAGGGGCAAAAATGCATTAATTTAGTAGACTAACAGCCCAAAATAAAGTAGTGTTACCATAGTTGCTAACACTTTACACTCTGACTTGGTATTAATATTCCTGATTAATGAATGTATAAAATTCTTTCCAGTCGAAGAATCTACCGAGATAATTCCAAATATAGATAATTTATACAACAAAAGCTCCTCTCAGTTCAGAATAATATAATTTCCTTAAACTTCAATCAGGAAGATCTTCACAGTAAATTATTATCTTAAACAAATCAATATATATATATATATATATATATATATCAATATATTTGAATCAGAAATTTTAAAGATCGATTTCAGTAAGCTAAAATCAAACAAGACAACTGTGAATTAACAACCAGTGGAGTCGAAATAGATCCAAATTTAAAGATAAAACTCCACTGCTCATCAATCTCTGAGTAATTTATCATCATCTTCGTGAAGTGTTAGCAACTACTGAATCAAATAAATGTGTTTAATTCAGAGAAAAGAAAAAAGACGAACTATGTTTAAATGTTGATGAGATATTAATAAAATTCAAAAATAAATAAAAATAAATCACCTGCCATTCAAGGAGACAAACTAAGAAATTGCGGTTGGCTCGAAGAAAGATGAAGAGGAGATAGAGACGAGGTGGTAGGAGAAATGGATGAGCGATGAATCTGAGGACGCACCAGAAGCACCGGTATATTTATATGAATATTCGACTGAGGTGTTGCTAAGGGACACTGGGGTGCGCAGTTTTCTGCACCTAACGACGCTGCAGAAATGTTGTGGTTGCACGTGTTTTCTATCGCCGTCTCTCTTTCATACGACACCAGATAGTTTAGACGAGAGCTGGCAATTAGGGTTCGGTGCTCTTGGGCGGGTGTGGGTTTTGGCAAATCCTAACCCAGCAAGGTTTTAAGTCTCGGGATCACTGATCGGACCGGTCCCGGCCAATCCCAACCGGTGGATCGCCCGTTTTAAAAAATAAAAATAAAATTGGATCAGTTGGACCGATTGCCGAACTGGATGTACCGGTTGTCAAGATGGCCATACCGGTGGCTGGAATGGCTGTACCGATCGATACTAATGATGACTGGTTTTTGAAATGACCACATGGCACATTTTCATTAATGACATATTTATTGTATGTTTTAGACTACTTTAAATCTTAAAAACACTATTCATTGAAGTCTGGAAACACTATTTACTATTTCAAAAATTCACTTCAAGAATGCAATTCGAGAATACTACTTCGAGAATGCACTTCGAGAATGCAATTCGAGAATACTACTTCGAGAATGCAATTCAAGAATACTACTTCGAGAATGCAATTCGAGAATGCTACTTCAAAAATGATATTTCGAGAATGCTACTTCGAGAATGCACTTCGAGAACACTGTTCGAAAACACTGTTCACATGTTTGAAAATATTGTTCACTTTAATTTCAAAACACTGTTTATATAACCATGACACTGTTCATAATCACTATTCATGACACTGTTCATGAGATTTTAAATTATTATTCATGACATTGTTCATGCGATTTACTGTTCACAGATCTGGCATTTATTATTATTTCAGTTTTCTTTGAATATTGAATGCTTTGATAGTTTTAACAGTTTTGCTTGGAGTATTCAATTCCTTCAACAGTTTCTTTGAGGCATTTAAAATGAGGCATCTCTTCATTGAGAGAAGGGGGCTCCCTATTGAAAGGAAGTTGTTTTCTCACTTCAAGGGGAGGAGAGAAGAGACAGAGAAAAAGACGCAAAAAAATAGAGAAAAGAAATACGCATACATATACGAGATCATTCTCCAATTAGATAGATAAAAAATTCTATCATTCTTTTATCATCCCTTCGTTTTCTTATATACATTTTCTACAATGTATCATGTAAATGATAGTTTCTCAAAAATAAAATGAGAATAATGAATGTCGTATGGCAATCCATAGATGTAGGCAATATTGTCGAACCATGTAAAATCTTGTGTTCCTGTGTTGTTCTACCTTATTTCGGAATTCGTGTTTGTTGGATAGACGTAGCGCCGCCCAAACGGTCGATTCCTCGGTTTAGGTGCGGTTGGAGCATTTCTAAACCTCAAAAGACCTTATCCACCTTATCCGGCACAAATCGACTATACGAAGAGATCAACGGCTAAATCGACCTAAACTAGTCCTATTTACCGATTTGTGCATCACCAGTACTGATGATGACTGGTTTTTGAAATGCCCACGTGGCACCATTTCATTGGTAGCATCTTTATTATATATTTTTAGACTACTTGAAGTCTGAAATCAACTTCGAGAATGCATTTCGAGAATCCACTCGAGAATGCATTTCGAGAATCCACTCGAGAATGCATTTCGAGAATCCACTTTCGAGAATGCTATTTCAAGAACACTGTTCACATGTTTGAAAACATTGTTCACTGTAATTTCAAAACACTGTTCACATAACCATGACACTGTTCATAATCACTATTCATGAAACTGATTCATAAGATTTACTGTTCACAGACCTGGCATTTATTATTATTTCAGTTTTCTTTGAATATTAAATGTTTTTACAGTTTTAACAGTTTTGCATGAGGTATTCAATTCATTTGACAGTTTCTTTGAGGCATTTAAATGGATCTCTTCATTGAGAGAAGGGGCTCCCTATTTAAAGGAATCTGTTTTCTCACTTCAAAAGGGAGAGAGAAAGGAGGAAGACAGAAAGAGAAAAAAGACAGAAAAGAAACGAAAAAAAATTGGAGAAAACACTACGGTTCTCCATAAAAGAGAGAATTTTATCATTCCCCTTCTTTTTCTTATATGCAATTTTCTACAATGTATAATGTATGTGATATTTTCTCAAGAATAGAGTGAGAAGAATGAGTGTCGTATGGTAATCCATGGATGTAGGCGATATTGCCGAACCATGTAAAATCTTGTGTTCTTGTATTGTTCTATGTTATTTTTGGAATTCATGTTTGTTGGATTGACGTAGCGCCGCCCGAACGGCCAAGTCTTCGGTTTAGGCGAGTGGTTTGAGCATTCCCGAACCTCAAAAGACCTTATCCACCTTATCCAGTACAAATCGGCCATACGAAGAGATCAACGGCTAAATTAGCCCAAACTGGTCCTATTTACCAAATTGTGCATCATCATTTTTGGCGACTCCACTGGGGATGTTCATTCTATGTCCTTCAACAAATAGGTACAATTCAGATTCTGATTATAATGACAGGTATGTGTCATTCCCTTCTTTTTATTTGACTGTCTTTTATTCTAAAAGATTCATGAATATATGCCTGCATGCACATGTTTGCATATTTTACTAATAAGATTATAAATGGGGCTGAATTACTAATAAGAATATAAATGGGGTTGGATTTGTTATTTTTCAAACTTATATATAATACATAGCTCCAAATCTTGAGCACTCCTTGTCAGTCGAACATGACATTTATCATGTCATTCGAACAAGTTAAAATACAATGAATAGTATTTTGTTTTATTGTGGCCCCCACTTCTATAAAAACGAAAGTCTCATTTGAATCTTATATAGGATTCTTTTACTGTAAACAGCATTTACTCGGGTGGGACCCAACTTCATAAAGAATCCATTCGAAATAGTTAATTTCTCCTCTAGCATACGTTACCTGTGTGGGAGTGGGACTATTTCAAAGTATTCTTTGAATTTTTTGGGCTCACTCATGGACCCTTTCGAAATAAGAATTTCTCTCATTGTATAGAATTCTCTCTCATTTGAATCCTTAAGTTTCTCTTATAATTTCTTTTACTATGATGAAAAAAAGAAAAAGAAAAAAAAAAGAGAATGTTAAATGAGAAATTTAATTCATGAGAGACACGCTTGCTTATTCAGTCAAAATAAAAAATGTAATGAGAGATACATGCTCTTTTTTGAAAGTGGCGTCCTTATTCTCTTTTGCATTGCGTGCCGAACTTCTTCTTTCCTTTCGAATTACATATTGCACTTCTCTCAACTGTCGTTAGCATTAATGAGAGTCAAGTCTTCAAAATGATAAAACCGTTAGAAGCATAACTCGAATCCACGTTTTTGACGTTTCTTTGTGAAATTTAAAATTCCACAGAATTGGGACCCATATCATTGGTAAATATTGAAACTTCTTTCTTACTCGAGTAAACTCAAAGTGGGACCCATTTTTAAAAAGGGGGATATATATATTTATTATATTGAATTCTTCTTTCCCTTAAGTTAAATTTTATGTGGGACCCATTTTCAATATTTCACAATATTCTTCTCTCCCTCGAGTTCAACTCAAGGCAAAATCTGAATCTTATGTATATAATCTGATTTAAGAATTTTAGTGACACGAAAAAAATCAACAGTACGGTGCACTTCAAAAATTATGTTGAGGATAGAATCCTGATCTGATATGATTTATCATAAAGCTTCAAATAGAAATTTTATAATGCCTTTGGCCTTTTGAGCTCTCCTTTCGAGCTCGTCTCTCGAGTTCTTACATCCTATGCAATTATATATTTATTTGAAGGAGAATATGCCTTCAAAACTAAGTATCTCTTCGAAAACTCACGTATTTTGGGAGTATACATTTGAAGCGGCATTTTTCGAAAGCCCACGCGAGATGGGAGAATTATTTCGAAATCATGTTTTTGAGGCTTCTGTGAAATAAAAATGCATTCTTTTCAAGGCTCATCTTTGAAATATCGTATTCCTTTAGGAATACTTATTAAAATTGGAATTATCCTTTAATCTTATATATGCTTGCAATATTCGCTTACCTACACCTAATATACTTGGGATATTTACTTATCAAAGTAGCTCAACTCCTATATGTTTTCAGTATATACAATGTCTGTGTAAGAATTTGCTTAACATCTCAATTCGAGCATAGCAGGTCAAAATAAAATAGACACCTACTCCGGCTTCAAGCTATTAACAGAAAGCCCACATGTGCTGGGAATATCTCTGTCAATTCAAAACCCAGGTATGAAAGATTAGCTTTTCGAATTTATTAAATCTTTGAATTCTTTATTCCTGCAATGACAATGAGTCAATTTGAAATTGCTTTGATCCAATAATAACATGCCATGTAGCATGATCAATTATAAATATTATATATCTCATTCGAAAGACTTAGAAAGACTATACCTTCGAATTGTAATATTTCGAGCACTCACATAAGTGAGAGAATTAACTCAAAATTATATTTTTTCTAAGATCTACACAAGATAGACCTTAGATATTCAAACACTCACAAAAATGAGAGAATCACCTTTGAAACCAAAATATTTTAAGGATCTACAACAGATAGACCTTAAACAAAGATATTTTGAGGATTTACTCGAGATAGACCACAAACAAAATATTTTAAGGATCTACAACAGATGGACCTTAAACAAAGATATTTTGAGGATC
>JAUPMG010000013.1:10429766-10446872 GCA_031762675.1 Pachysandra terminalis | reverse complement strand
ATACGTTGAGACACAATTACTGGCGGCCGAGTTCCATCCAGATGGGGATTCAAGTCCACATCCGATTCCCCTCTTGGCCCGTCGTATTCCAACACAAAGTTCTCCATTTTCTGTTCTCAAGAACACAATGGAATCCCCAGCAATGAGCTTCTTCTGGTTTACAAATGTGCTCCAGCCCGTAGTCAAGAGATGACGACGTGGGGTTCCTCGATAAATATGCCGGAATTTCCAGGTCTCACCATGAACATCCTTTGCAAGAACAGTCTGAACAGGAGGATCTGCCGAATAGTCCAGACGGGGAAAGATCGTCTCCGCACAGTAGCGAGGAACCGAGAAGCCACCGCCATTATTGGCATCAGATTGTGTCAATGTCTTCGCAAATGACGCAGGTTTCTCAGGAGCCTCAGATCCGTTGCTCCCCATAACCCCATCATCATCGAAATCAAGCTCATTGTTCCTCAGGGGAACCAACCTCATCTTTGAATAAACCTCGTCGGATTCTTGATCTGCTAAATATTTTACGGCGGCAACTCTGCAGAGGATGAGAGCCGGAATCCTCGAGGAATTGCCAAAATCGACGGTTCCATGTGCATGCTCTGCTTGGCCTTGAGGGAAGTAGAAGACCTTCGAGTTCACCGGTGGCATCTGAACCATTCCTCCGGCGCAGGCATGCCAGAGTTGAGAATCCAAGCACTTCTCCATCTCCTTCACTGGCTCTTTCATTGAATCCGTAAATGTGATCATTCTAAGTCAATATAACAACAGTAATTCAACAGCCTTTAAAAGCAAGAAAACTCTTCTTCAAATTTTACTCACACCAAATGCTGTAAACCAACAAACATTACAAACTAAGACAAAGATATAAAGCTTTTACTAATTTTCACCGAAAAAAGAGGAAAATACCAGAAATTTCTTACCTTTAGGTCAGCAAAGAAAACACAATCTAGAAGTGTTATCTTCAACGCAGAGATGAAAGAGGAACTTCGCTGGAAATCAGAGAAAACAGATTCAACACAGGCATGACATTCCTTGAAAGCTTCCTTCAAGAAAAAACCCTAAAACCACAACTTATCTTCAGCAAGGATCTTCGATCCTCACCATAAACAAGAAACATAAAACCCTAGGTTTATACCACAACGTAGCAGACAAAAACTTCAATTCCTAAAGTCTCGTACCGTACTTGAAAGTTCTTCACTGAGCATTTCAGATACTAGAAAAGGAAAACCCTAATTCTCACAAAATACTCTCTTTTTCTTCTAGCTACTACTTCTCCTGTCTTCACAGATTTACTATTTAGAAATCAAACAAACATATAAAAATCTCTTCCTTTTACTTGTTAAAATCTTAAACTCCAATTCCTATATATCATTCCAATTCCAAAATTTCACTTCAACATCAACACAGAACGAATCGATCAAAACTCCACACACACAAAAAAAAAAAATCAATTTTTTTTTCACCCAAAGAATTTCCTTTCTTCACTTCCAGCAATCAAAGCAACTACGCACTCCACCTCATCAAACTCAAGAATTTCCACAGATAAACAAAATCCCTCGAAATCTCCAGTTCTAATCCAAAGATTCATCACAAAACGAAATAGAAACTCTCTCTCTCTCTCTCTCTCTCTCTCTCTCCTACTTTCAAGCTTCCACCTAAATCAACAGCTTTCGCGTGTTCGAGATTTCATCGCCGAACAGAAGAAACTCCACAAAATTAGAAGCAGACATTGAAACGAAATCGGAGGTAAGTGCAAAGCATTCTCACCCGATTTCCGTTCTTATCTTCTTGAAATCTGAAAGAAAGAAACTCTCTCTCTGCGTCTCTCTACGGAAGTGAGAAAACCAAACAAAAATCTTTATATGAAGCATTCATGGTTTTAGCAAATTAATAAAAAATTTAATTACTTATTTGACTTAAAAACTAGCTTCTTGACAAAACATCAAGGTAATGGGATTTCGTTCATCTCGCGATCTTCGTGAAATATCGCGAGATTTCAGACACTTAACCAGATATGTTAACTATAGTTAAGCGTTTGGCTGGTTGGAGATCGGATGCTCAGTTAACCATGATCAACTAACCCAACTTCTGCAGTTAGGGGTTTTAGTAACCAGAGTCAACTAGTACTCTTTTGTTTGTTCGGGTTTTCCGATTTTTTTGTCGGGCAAGGAGATTTGGCCGTAGTAGTGACGTTTTTACTTTGTTGTTGTTAATACTATTCAGTCCTTTGTGTTTTTTTGCCACGTGGAAGACAAGAAGGAGATACAAATATAGCCAAGAAATTGTCTATTTGTCTCTCTTCCTTGTCCTTTATCCTTCGCGGGACCTCTTTTCACGTTTCAAGTTTCACATCTATAGTACATTTTGCCACTTGGCGAAATTCATTATCCAAACCTGAATGACACAGGAAAGGGATTCTGTTCCATTGCAGCAGCACACGCTATCTCTGGCTTTTAATTTGTAGCATTTTGATGAGTTGCCCTTCACTACTCTTTGCTTCTATGGATGCAAGAAGAAGCTATAGAGAATGCATGCGATGGAGGATTTGCTTCCATTTGATTCTTGCCCTCCCGCAATATTTTGTTGCTCTCTCTCTCTCTCTCTCTCTCTCTCTCAATATATATATATATATATATATACTTTTGTATCCTCCCTCATTAGGGTGTCAATTGGTTCGGTCTAAACCAAAAACTGAACAAGCCAAATCGAATCTGAATAAGGATTTTTTTTTTTTTTTGTTTCGATCGGATTTCAGTTGAATATGATCAATCGAATTCGAGTATGGATCAAGGTGGATCCGATCTGTATTTCATCTATTACAGTCAAGCTTTAAAGGATTGCCCTGGTCCCAACCCATGATACGAACTATTGTATCATGAGGTTCTGGACCGGACCGATACAACCGGTATCGGTTTGGATCGACCAATACAACCGATCTATTTTTTTTTTCAAATTTATGAATTGGACGGTCTAGACCTTTATCGATCTGGATTGGTCCGAATGGTCCAATTTTTTAAAAATTTGAAATTTAAATAATCGATCCATTTTATGTACTGGATTTAGGCCGGATGGTACCGAACAATACCGTTGGTCTGGACAAGGACCAACTAGGATTGGTCAGGTCCTCGGTCTTGAGCCCTTAAACTTTGATTACAGTCAAATTCTTCAACACCCAGACTGAAAAATTTTAGGCTCCGTTTAGATAGCCGGAATATAAAGGAAAGATGATTTTCTTGCATAATATGCATGTTTGGATATCCGAAATATGTTGGTCCCACAAAAATGTTTCTGTCAAACTCTATTGATTGTAGAAAAATGGCACTTTTTGTTTTCCGCTAAAAATGAAAGAAATTTGTGGAAAATAAAAATGAAAAAGTGAGGAGAAGAGCATGTTCCCCATCCTACCCTTCACCAAATCTTTCTTCTTCTTGCACTACAATGAAGACTAAAATTGGCAGATGAAAAGCTTTTCTCATTTATTCCTACAACCTGCATCAAAATCAAGATTTTCTACCATAGTCATACATTTTTCTGATACAACCAAACAACTTCCAGAAAAATTAAATTTCACTTTCCAACATACCTTGTAACATATTACGTTCCCAACTAACTTTCTGACATACTCTTGACATCTAAATGGAGCCTTAGAGAGAAGTTAACAAAATTATCCTTAATGCATATCAAGCAATATTGATTTCCCTTGGCAATAGCATTTCCTAAGGACATATATATCAGCTTTCACTATTAAGATTTAGAATAATTAATGGAATATTAAGAAACCTAAGCTGAGACGTTTCCATCAAAACAGAGCCCCATATATGTTTAAGACAGAAGAAGAGATTACAACAAAGGTCACACTTCTTCCGAGAAGAGATTACAACTAAGTTACAGTTCTGGATTAATGAACTACTAATTATATGTATTTGTTACTATGCAATATTGCTTGTCATGTTGATTAGGGTTAAAACCGAAAACCGAAAACTGAATGAACCGAACTGAAAAAAACGGTTTGGTTTGATTATTTCTAATCTTGGTTTGGTCACGGTTTAAAAAATGGAAAACTGAACCAGAATTTTTATTGGGTTAGGGTTTGGTTTTTGGTTTTAACGTAATAATAGAAATTGGATTGGGTAATTGGTAATAACTGATTCACTAGGTTCACCACTATTCAAGTTGGTTTTATTGTCAAACCGAACCAGAATTTTTAATTCGGTTATTTCGGTTCGGTTTAGGGTTAGTCAGAAATAATCAGCTCGATTTTCAGTTTGGATTTCAGTTTGGTTTAGGTTTGAACACTAAACCGAACCGTTTGACACCTCTATTGTCGACATTATTGCTTTTCTAGTTTTTGATTACAAAGGAAATCCTCTATTTGTGTAACGACCCAACCCCACCTGACACAATATTGTCCGCTTTTGGCTCACCCGAATCAAACTTCCCAGGGGGTCACCCATCCTGGTACTACTCTCGCCTAAGCACGCTTAACTGCGGAGTTCTGATTGGGTTCATGGCTATCACGGCTTTAAAACGCGTTATGTCATAGTTGGGTGTTGAATATACATATAGTACATCACCTTCACCTGCCCAGGCGATGTTGGATTGCCCAACCTGGTAGCTTGCCCAATGCGGTAGCTAACCCAGTGCATCGCGCACCCGCCCACACACACCCGCCCACACAGGTCACCACAATTTGCCACATGGCAAAAGTCCTTTCTCATGAAAATTGCCCACTACGAAAGAGTTAGGTGGTGGAATCAAGGTTTCAAGATTGCTCCAGTCCGGTTTGGGCCAGCCGGTCCGTATCGAGACCAGATCTCAAAGGTCCAGTCCAACGCTAGGATATAATTATTTGTATAGTAAGGTTTTGGACTAGACTGGACTGGACTGGTACAAGTGGTATCGGTCTGGACTGGTCGGTACAACCATTCCTGATTTTTTTTTTTTTTCAAAATTTTGAATTGGACGGTTTGGACTGGTATCGAGTTGAACCAGTCTTGCACCGATCAGTCCAATTTTTATTTTTGAATTTAATTGTTGATGCAAAAACTGGTAAATGACCAATTTGATAATCAGATGTCAATTGACCCAAAATGTTTGAGTAATAGAATGTTCGAATACTCGACTTGCGCTGGCCTAAATCAAAAGTTGACCGTTCTAATGCAAGGTTTTCTTTATAATGAATGAAAACAAAGAAATGAAAAAGACAAGGATCAATCAGTAATACTCAAAAATACCACCACAGATTAGCTTTGAAAGAGGATTTCTCAGACGAAGCTCTGAATGCTCAGAATTCTTAAAGAATGCTAAATGCTCGAAAATTCAATCCCTCTTTCAGATACATTATTGATCTTTTATAGCCATACTCATTATTTGACCGTTTATAACGTCTCATTTATACATTCAAAATACCTCATTAATGTATACAGTCGTTTTGGTTTAAATATTCCAAAACCCTCCATTAGTTATACAAAAATGTCTAATGAATGTATTCGAAACGATCAGATCAGTGATGATTATGACGTTATAGTTTATACAGCTCATGATGCGTTACTCTTTCTGTAATGATTAAGTCCTTAAATGTTACAAGATCTTCGAGGATCTTAATAAGATTTATCTCTCTGGCCCTCTTTCCTGAAAGTCTATGTTTTATTTCCTCCTATATTTTAAGTAAATGACCTCGAGTTTGTTAACTTCGAGGAATACTTGGATGTTAGGAAATGTTCCCTTAAATGAATATAATTTATGACATTATGAATTCGAGATGTCATAATGGTTATTTCGAATGACTATCTCGAAGTTGACTTCGATATAGTAAAATGGTCATTTCGAATAATTATCTAGTAATACAGTTATTTCGAACGATAATTCAAAAATACTAATTATCTTAAGAAGTGACTTCGAGATAGTAAAATGGCCATTTCGAGAGATTATCTTGAAATGCCTAAGATAATTATCGCAAAGGGTAGCTTTGAAATAACATCATACTGATTATTTCATCGTGTGATATATTATATTTGTGATGACGAATTGACCATCTCGTGGTGATTAACCTTAAGACGACGAATTGGTCCTCCTGTGGTGGCTAACCTTGAGTTACTTCTTATGAAGTAATCATATCTATAAGGTTTAAAGGATAATTTGAACCCTTAATAAATGATTCTGAAAGAATTCTCGATTAACGAGTTCTCAATGCTTTGAAAATGGACTTTCGAAGAAATATTGATTTGAGGTCCCATCTGTAACGACCTAAATAATCCTAAAACTATTACTTAAAAATCTTAAGGGTAAAATAGTAATTTGATAGATTTATGACTTGATCTCATTCTTAATCTATGATGTAAAACCCAGAGGTTCTTAATCTTATAAAATATTTTAAGAACATTTAAGTCAACTAAAACTGATCAGGTTAACTAAATAGACTTAGGAAACAATACGGGTCAGATAACTAGATTTAGCTAATAAAAGGAGATAAAATCGATTAATAATAAAATGATTAGTTTTAACGACTTAGTATACTCATCTGCTAACCTTAGACGTGATCACACAATCAGAAGTTAATCGAAATTTATAGAGCTAGAAAACCAGTTTAGTCCTTATGGTTGTTTAATATTACGAGTTTGCCATCAGCCTATAAATAAAACCGTAACCCTTTTAAACCTCATTTTCCTCTTTCCCTCTCCCTCTCTTTCTCTCTGGAGCATTTTGAAGATGAAGAGCAAGGTTGAAAGGAGACTTCAACTCCCGGATGCGCAGCGGATCGACTCGGACTCGACCCAGCGCGGTGGAGCTATTTCAGATACGACCCGACCGCCCCAAGTTGAGTATCTCAATTCTTGTGTTGCTTATTCATATTTTCAATATTGTGAGAATGGGGGAAACCTTGGGTGATTGTATTCGTCTCCCCCATGAGTTTGATTAGTGATGATTGTGTTTTCGGGATCATATCCCACATCATTGAGAATCCCTAATGAGCGACCATATAAGACCGACTCGTTAGAGTGTATAATCTAGGTCTTAGGTTTGTGAAAGGATATGCAAATGCCCCCTTTTGGATGTTTCTTGACATAGGAAACCACTACTGTAGCCCCCTCTAAGGATTGGCTTGTTTCGAGTGAAACCTCACCCCGAAACATTCTGGATTTGCCCAATCCCGAGCTACGACAGCCTCCTTGGTCCACCAAAGAATACTCCGAGTATCTCAATAACTAAAGTTAGAGTTTCGGCGACCTCCCTCGGTTCGCTGAAAGCCTCTCGGCGACCACCCTGGTTAGCCGAGCTAGTCCGCCGAATGACAGAGGACCCCTCTAGCTTACTGGAAAGACCGCCGACCCCTTTTCGGTGCGTCGAGAACCCCACCGAGACTAATCCGGTTTACCGACAACCCAGCCGAACCCTTCCTCGGTTTGCCGAGACCTCACCGAGACCCCAACTGGCCCTTCTGTCTAGGTTTTTGAACTTGGACATCCTTGATACCTTTACCATAGTGTATGTACACACTCTCGGAGTTTGTGGACTTGCCCAATCTTAGTGACCCTTCACTTAAGGTTTAGCTACCTTGAATTAGCCTAATAGCATGAGTTCTCAGGGAACTCGTGTGATTAATCCAAAAACAACCCGTTGGTCCCTTTTTCCTGATTTGTTCCAGTCTAGGCATAGACCTTGATCTCATTTTATCGCCATGTGGTGATAGACCCTTAGAAGGGGATGTTAGCATTAATTGTTTGATTTCTTCTCCTTGATCTAGGAATGCATGTTTTGCCTTATCTTGACACTTTCGTTCTGTTAACAATTCTTTTATGGTATTCTTTTTAGATTTGATGTCTATGTATAATTGGAGGGTTGCTATCAATATGTGTGCTACTTTAGGGTAGTTGCTTGTAGCATTGCCTATTTGTTTTCTTTTTGTGGTCTATTCTAGATAATCATATAATTATACCTAGTATGTGCCTTGCACTCTTTTGTGCCATGTAGAGTAGAATCATGGGATTGTGCCCATATGCTTGATGATTTGAATATATGTCTATGTTGCATTGTGTGTTGCATTAATTTAAAGGAATTGAATTTGATGAGTTACATATGGACCTTCCGGCTGTGATAGCCTAGTCTAATACCCCATGTGATACATTGGGTTTAGACTAACACTTGAGATATAGACTTGATTCCTATGATTGTCCTATGAGAGGACCCTATTGTTACATCCAACTTGAGAGAGAAACCCACATAGGGTAGGCCTCTACAGTCTTGAGGTGATGGTTACCCCAGTATTCGCACGTTGGTGTAAACTGGGAAGATGGTGAACTATCCCAAGGATCTGCACGTTGGTGTAAGCTTGGGAGACAGTGAGACCATAGTACCCTTCTGGTGGATTGTGAATATGTATGACTTCGTGAGGGAGCCGCACGTGGGTGCAAGTCTTGGCCAGTGGTCCGTGATAAAAAAATAAGTGGGAGAATTGCTACCTCCTAGATTGAAAGCCCTTAAAACTATGTTGTACACAAAGAATGAATCTTATCCTCTATGTTGTTACGACGGGGGATGATTTCAGGTCGCTGGAACATCCTGGGGCGGATTTAGGTTGTTGGGATACCCCGGATAGAGATTTGAGATCACGTTGGAGCTTATTATATTTCACCTTCCACACAGTGTTGCATTTCCATTTGCATTGCATATCTTTGTTGATATTAGTATGAGCGCCTCGTGTACGAAACACTTGGCCTAATTTCCATATAGAATTAGGCATACGGATAATTATAATGTGGACTCCAAGTTAAAAACCTTGTGGGGTTGGGAGAGAACTGCACTTTGTATGATATCTGTCGAATTTCACTTTATCACCTTATGCACTGATGCATATTGATCACATCACAGATATTATCATGTCATATCTTATTATGTGTTTTCTCATAATGTTGGGGTATGAGTAAGCACCTTGCATTGAGAGGTTACTCATATGGGCTTTCCAGCTTATGTACGTTGCATTATACTTTTCAGGTCTTTGAGTTTGTTTGTGGAGAGAGAGCCTGGGTTTGGGGTTTAGATCAACCGTACCAATCATAGAATTGTATTAGAGTTAGAATTTTCTCTTGTAATATTGTAATAATTTACTTATTTTATTGCAGTTACTTTTTTCTTACTTGAATATGTTATTTTGCTTCCGCTTATGTTTTGACCAATGCTATCCACTCCCGTGGAAATATGGGGTGAAGGTTGCGACTTAAGCTTGAAAATCTCAAAATTGAGAATTTCTGGTTTGGGTTGTGACACCATCTCAGGTGAGCCTCAAAATATATATACTGATCACTTCGAAGGTAGACCTTCGAAAGAATGTTGGTTTGAAGTCTATCTCAAGTAAAGCCTTAGAATACTTGTTGAATACTTCAAAGGTCCACCTTCGAAGGAATACTTGTCTGAGATTCATCTCAAGTAGAGCCTCAAAATGCATACTGGTTTCAAAATAATTCTCTCAAATTAAATGGGCTTTCGAAATATGCTACTTCGAAGGTATATTCCCAATATAAACGAGTGTTCAAAAAAATACTGAGTTTTGAAGGTGATGTCTTCCTTATTTGTAAGTTCTTCGAATAAAATATATAATTGATCCTACCAGATAGCACAAGATTAAATCAATTTTTGACTCATCATCTGTACAGACTCCGAACCTGATAGTGTCGTCGGTCCGAACCAGGACCGGTCATCCCAATCCCGAGCCTTTAATCCTTGTGTGAAATTGGGCCAAGCTATTTAGTTCTGTCACTACTTTATTTACTATGTGTTTGAAAGAAAAAAGAAAAGAAAAGTGGATCTAACTTCCTTTTAGCCACGTGGCAATTTTTTTTTTTTTTTTTTTTTAGCATTGGACTCCTGGAACTCTTTTTCAATTGTCATAAGGTGAAATTTTTTCACAGTTTACCCCAAAAACACTAGAAAACATTGGTGTACATGATAAATATAGCATAGAACCATATCCCTTAGTAGTCCATTTTCAAGTAATTCTTGAAGCTTATTTTTCTAGAATTGAAACATATCACCTTCTCAAAGGACTTTCTTTGGAAACACATTCGGTCGGCGACTTGTGTGGTTTGAAAAGACATCCCCAAACAATAACAATTTCCTTGGTTGTTCCAAGCACACAGAAAGAGACTCTTTAACCAGACATTTTCAGCTGCAAGAGGAGCTTTCAAAGTTTTGAGAATTAGAGAAAGAGATAAGACTAACAAGAAGCGGTTGGAACAGACACAACATAAGGATGCCGATGCGACGTCATGCTCGTCGGCCGAGCCCCATCTCACCGGCCGGACCGACATTTTCTACTCTAGGAATTAAATTTTGGTGACCCACATCCATGAAGATCCATCAATTGGTTAAGACAGTATAGTACACACTACCCATCTCTCAACCTCACATTTGGTCTCTCATGGCCAGCTTATCTGTGAAGTAAAATCCAAGGGGAGGTCTGGTCTACATGGAAGAAGGATTGGCTTGGGGTTTTCTTTGGACAAGTGGTCCTTTGAAGTTGGAAAATAATTTTATGTCCGAACAGGATATTTGTTACGTACCTTGACACCATTTAAAGAAGGACGTGTTAAATTTATAAATATCGGCTCTTCCTATAATCTATATATGGCATTGATGTCTCCTACATTGAATGGTCCGTGGGTATATATCACTGGACAAATTTTTTCTTTTCTATATTTTTTTTTTTGATAGAAACAAATTAACCCCATATGAATTTTTATGAATTATTGGTTTTAGACTTTTAGGACGTTTCTGTGATAAATCATGGGCCTACCCTTTTAAGGAGGTATGGTTAGATCTATGCGTGTTAATGGGTACTCGATATCTGACAAACTCGATAGAATTGAACCCGTTTAAAAATATAGGATTATTATTTTAATATTTTTAATATAAATTAGAATAACAATTATTGGGTACCCTACATCCGTTAAGAATTGAGTATTTGTAGATTCGGTTATGAGACTAAGGGTGACACTTTGGACCCAAAACCAATAAGACCCAAATCCGTCTCATATAATAGGACTCGATTCTGGGACTTGTTGGATCCGTCTTCCACCCGACCTGTTGAGTGCTGACACCCCCTAGTTAGAATTGGAGCAAATTGTCTATGCATTTACAAATGGCTTTTGCTGTGGGATGGTTGTGATAGGGTTCAATTCAAGAACAATGCACTTTGATTTATCAAGAATTACGAATATGGCACTGTGCTAACCAACCGTTGCCCAATCACAGGCGTGCTATAGATGAGGCCACAGGAAAAGGCCATAGACAATATTGAGGGACTGAAGACAACCAACTTAGAATAGATGCTACAGCGAAGGACGACTGCACGAGGGTAAATCACGAGACCCGAACTATTTACGGGGTAGGGTGGGTCCCACTTGTACGTAGACTGGGGTCTAGTTGGTTGATTGGACTGGCATGCGTGATGCGTAAATCACATTAAATTATTTCTCTTCATTAAATGGCAAAAGTAAATTCCATAAACATCTACTGAGGTTTGATATAATAACAAATATCTCTCCTATAAGTTTTTTTTTAAGAGTATAATAACAAATATCTCCCCAATTGTTGCGGACAGGTAGAGCTGACATTCGGGCGGGTTCGGGTTGGGTTGACCTAAGGTATTAACGCTTTGACCTTAAACCCGAATCCGTCCGTTTATTAAACAGGCACCCAAATACCCAATACTTATTAAACTAATACATGTAAAAAATCTTTATTTTACTATATTAATATTATTTGATTATCATGGTAACGATCTCATTCTAAAAACTTAGATTTTTATAAATTTAAATAGAATATTTACACCAACACATATTACATACCATCCACACCATAAAATGAATGTCTAATACAAATGGATATTTAAAAACTAAAAATTTATAGATTAATTTTGAGTAGATTAATTAATTGATATTATAATTATTGATTGTCAAAAAATTAACTAATGAGTTATTTTAATTTTACCAATGGTACCCATTGGTATCCCACGTGGCTTTAAATGGCGCTGCAAGGATGTCCCGCTATAGAGGATACGCGCTCGTATATCGACATAATAGAGTAATAGGAGAATTCTACTATGCCGAACTCAGCATAATACCGATTGGTTGTTAACGGTTGAGATTTTATACAAAAAAGAAATTGATGGTTGTAGATGAAATTCTCCGCAATGCAGATTAACAAATGTTGGCACTGTTGACTAACTCTAGAGTAATATGACAATAGAGGATTTGGACCCAAGGTAATCTGAGCATGGAGCAAGATCGGTAGCAAAATTTAAAAGGGGAGCAAGTACGCATACTGTGTGGGATTGGGAGCGGATCCTCTGAAGCACTAAAAGCCTATAGCCTTTTGTAACACTTTTTCCTCTAATGAAAAAGTGTCACATTGTCACTAGGGATGACAACGGGGCGGATTTGACCCGGTTATAATGTCATTTTAAAAATAAATGTTTTTTAAGTTAAAATCTTTAATATTTCAAATATATTTACTTATAAAATATAGATTTATACATAAAATATATATTTAAAACATAGGTGAATGGCAACAGGGCGGGTTCGTAGCGGGTTGAGCCAAACCCTAACCCCCCCTTAACCGACTCACAGGTTACCGAACCCTAACCATTAGGGTTTGCTATCCTCGTTTATTCCGTGTCGCCACTTCCAGGGATGTGTTGGTATAGGAGGTGCTCTCCTGGTTGCCCTTTGGTCTTGTCTGGAACCTTGGGTTCTAAAGAGACTTGAGGGAGGTCGAGCCTTTACAGTTAGGGGCTTTGTTTGAGGATTTGCGTGATGTCTTTATTGGTCCTGACCTCCCGGATTCAAAGATTTTGTCTTCCAGTAGTAGCAGCAATTTTTTGTGAGGTCCTTTTTCTCTGTCCTTTGGCCTCATCGTTTGGTACCTCTACCTTTCCTCATTGTAGTTTGTGGCGACCTTTCATTCCTCCTAGAGTTAAGGTCTTTGCATGGACCACTATTTTTCATAAGATTAATACTAGCGATTAGCTGCAGAGGAGGTGGCCGAGGTGTGCTTTATCCCCTCACGTGTGCAGGGAGAGGGGAGAGTACGTGGATTGTCTCTTTGTGCATTGCTCTGTTGCTTCGGAGATCTGGTCCTTCTTCCTCCAGTGGATCGGAGTGGTCTGAGCTATGCCACGAGACATTGGTGACCTTATTCAGTGGATATTCCCAGGTTTGGAAAAGAGAGGTGAACTTATGTGTCATGGGGTTGGAAGGCGACACTTTGGGTTCTTTAGGGGGAGAGGAATGCTAGGATTTTCAATGATAGGAGATCCTTAGCTTCTCTCATTGATGCCATTTGCAGTATGGTGTGTTCTTGGTTGGTGGGTCTTCCATCCTTCAGAGGGATATCCGTTTCCAACATCCTATTTAGATGGGCAGAGATTGCACAGTCATTCCCTTGGACGCTTGACATTGTGCCTGAGTGGCGAGCTCCAAGTATTGGAATCATCAAACTCAATTTTGATGGTTCTTCTCTTGGTAATCCTGGTCCTTCAGGCATTGGAGGGGTATTCAAGGATCATATTGGGCATGTTTCTCATGTTTTCTTTGGTCTAGTTGGAGTTTGTGATTCTACACGCACCGAGCTACTAGCACTTCTGTCAAGTCTGAGGGAGGCGGTTGGTCTTGGCCTTTCCCATGTAGTTTTGGAGGGGGACTCGCATCTGTTATCTCTTGGATGAGGGGACCTTTGACGTGTCCATGGAGATGTTCTCATTCGGTCCGTCTAGCTAGGCATTTGGGGCAGTTGATTATGGCCATTTTTGTGCATACCCTGAGGTCAGGCAATAGCGTTGCTGATCGTCTGGCCAGGGCAGGCGTGGGTCAATCTTTTTGCTGGTCCCCCTTCCTTAGATTTGTTGGGCAACGGACCTCCTGTACCATAGCAGGGTTTTGTTTATCTCTTCTGGCTCTAGTGGCCTCCTGCTTTTTTGTATTTTTCTGCTTTGCTTGTTTTCTTTTGTGCCTTAGGTGCCCCACCAGATCTTTTTGCTTGTTTACCGGTTTGTATCAACAGAAAGCATGATACATGTGAATCTAAATGTTAAGTATCGGTGATACTTTAACATTTAGGTTCCTGTTGTCAAAATTGATGCCTGTTGGTTTTGCATGAAATTTTAAACCTTGTTTCCAAGTATTCAGATTCACAATCCTCTCTGTTTATCTTATAATTTGTTGGTATCACAGTCATATCTGGTGTGCATTATCTTCTAGCTCTATTGGAAATCTCTTTCTACCTCTAACTCCCATGCATAATTCTTCCAGCCCTTTTTTTGATCTCTCTAGGTGCCAACTTCACTGACAATTTGTACTACTAATGACTTCCATAAAACAATATGGAAAGGAAGGAGAAAACACATATATAGAGTAATGACAAAGAAACACTATAATATGATGGAAGCCCGTGCTATCAACAAAATTGCCAAAACAATTGCTTAAATGATCGCTCTATATATCAACTCAATGTGCAATTTGCCTCCATTAGATTAAGAAATATGCTAAAGGATCAAATTGGTTGCTGTGCCCGATGGATTTGCAAACTAACCTGACCGCTTTGTTTTCCCACAGCATCTTCTGCGAGTAATTCCCGTGATTGGCATACTTTCCGATATGAATGCATTCAAGCCTGCCCCAAATGCTGCCGAAGTTGAAGCAATATTTGATGCTCCCTTGGAAATGTTTATCAAGGTTTTACTCTCTAGCTTTCTTCCGTTTTAGTTTATCGTTTACTTTCCCAATTCCCAAAGTGATTTTCTTTTCTGGGGATTTGATATGATTCCATTGTGCTGGACTCAGGATGAAAACCGGAGATCAGAGGAGAGAGAATTGATAGGAAACAAGTATCTGATACATTTCTTTGACTACAAAGCAGATAATGAGAAGTATGTGATATGGGGTTTAACTGCTGGTATCCTAATCCGGGCCGCATCAGTTGTATACCAGCAGCCGGTGGCCTTTCTGGAGCAGAATCCAAATTTCAAGGTACCCAGATTTGCCACCAAGGATACTATCATGCCTTGAACACAAATACCAATTTGGTATGTCGTAAATTATGTTAGATTTATTTGCATTAATTTGATTTTAGATTATTAAAACATAACTGATCAGATGGTAAATAGTATGCAGTTGAATCAGTAATTTAACAATTGGCTCTTACCATGAGCCTAGTGTGTTCTTTCAGACATCCTCCGGTGAGCATCGAGGACATGTTCTTGAGAGATGAGACTGGCAATATCCCCTTAACCTGATAAAAGATAGAGTACCTTTGAAAGACTTGGTGAAGCATACTTGTTTTGCTAAGATGTCATAGATTCGTTGGATTGTTTTTAGTTAGTTCTTTTCATGTTCCCTTGGAACCCCTCCTCTTCCTCATTGAAGCTGTAACCCTAATCTATGAATGCCGATCTCAAATTTTATCATCTTGAAATTGGTGTGGCATCGTTTCGTGTCTACAGCCAATGCGAAATGTGTAATTCATCATTCCAATTACTGTAAAATGTTGGCCATGCCATGCACTTTGAATGAACTGTTATGCTGAATCCGATTATCCAGACCAAGTTTGTGTTAAGAAAGAAAGATAAGAGGAGATGAAGAAATCAAGCACGACACAAAGGCACATATGGTTCGGCAAATTGTGTCTACGTCCACGGATGCGATGCACACCCAATTCTATTTTTCTCCAAAGCTCAGAATAATAATGTTACAAAGAACGGCCATGAAAGTATGATAAATACCTATAATTAAGGTTAAACATAATTAGAAGTAAAATGACTATCATACCCCTCGTCCCCAAAAATTCAACTGACTCGGTGCTGGTTGGATCATCTGGTTGGATCATCAGTACTTTCTGGTTGACTCGATAACAATATATCTACATAACTACAGTTTGCATGTGAGAAGATAGCGATTGCAGTTCTCAAACACAAACATGGAAGAGATCAAGCATCAATTTTGTAAACAACGCATATAAGAGGTTTTATTTAAAATAAACTAACATCTTCTGCTCTCAATTCTCTCTCTGGGCTCATGGATTCGAGCTGCTTCGACGGATCCCAGAGATTCAGAACCTTGGCTCAACATCTCCGTCTCTACAAACCTCCTCCCTCTTTGGACGGCAATAACGACAATGATATCGAAGAAAGTGGAGGGAAGGTTGTTTCTCAATTAGGATTTCCAGAATCTACAACCCCAATTGCCCACCCAGAGATTCAGACCCAAGAGAGCTGCAGGTCTCATTTGCCTCTTCGAAGGCGATGCTGGTGATCTGCGTGCCATCCTCACTCAGCATTCTTCGAGGCTCTCTACTCACTCAGGTAGGTGTTACGTCCCTAAGAAATCTGCAAAGGTGGAGATGTGTAGTGCGTGAAGTCAGGTTGAGCAGTTGGAGATCATGGAGTCTATTGCTTCTTCAATTATCATATAAGGTAGGATTGTAATTATCTAAAGTCATGGAGTAGTGGGGGTAGTTACGTAGAGTCAAGTTCATGTTGTATTTAAATTCCCTAAACCAGTAGGATGGGGTGAATCAATCATTATCAAAATTATTGTGTTATTGTAAAAAGAAAGGCTATTCCTTTTAAGTTAGCCAAGTTATTTCTTTCAATCAAAAGTCACGTAACAGCTTGGTATTGGTGATGCACAAACCGGTAAATGACTCAAAATATCAATTAACCAATCGGTTCGCACAATTAGTGGATTCGAATACTTGCTTTCACTGGTCTAAATCAATAAAGACCGTTCCAATGAAAGGTTTCCAAGGACACAAAGAAAATGGTAAGATCAGTCAGGAATGGTTCAGAAAGACAACACAGAACTTAGTAAGTTTCAGAAAGAGGATTCTAAGACAAAAACGCTCTGCAAATTCTCAGAGGATGTCCAAATGCTCAGAATTTCGATCTCGCTTTCTGATGCGTCATCCTCTTTTTATAGCATCAAACTCATTATTTTAACCGTTTGTAATGTTTCATGAACGGATTGAAGACGTTTGGCTGAACAGGCATTTTGGAATTGAATATTCAATATCAAAACGTCTAATTCAATATGTAACGTTTCAATGAATGCTTTCACAACG
>JAUPMG010000013.1:10396110-10416006 GCA_031762675.1 Pachysandra terminalis | reverse complement strand
TATTATTAATTGGGTTACTATAGTTTGGGTTTCAGGTTAAGTTAGGTTACCTGAAGCCCTAATCCAAAACTAACTCGAATTTCATCGGATTGGCTTTTTTCAATCCAAAACCAGCTCAAAGTGATATAAAACCCAACCAAAACCGATTCAAAGTCGAGTTGGATCGGTTTGGATTCAAATTACCCCGACCCAAGTTGCCCCCCAACTGAGAAATTGGGTACGTAATGGTGATGGTAGTGGGCCCAATACAATCAAGTTGGTGGGGACATAACCCCATAAGCCGTACAAATGGATCAGGACAAATTAGGTGGGCCACTGATTGAAGAGTGGCTAAAAAGCATTGAAATTCTCTAGAGCGAAACTGTAAAGCTGTAAATGGACCATATACCCATCAGCTAAGCACTATTTATTTGAATACTTATTTACATTATTAAACAATGAATGGATTTTTTTTATCCTATCCAATTATTTTATGACACGTATACTAGTAGCTAGAAGCCATCTTCTAGGAGTTTAGATGGTTACGTGCCATAAAATAATTGGATGGGACAGTACTCTACCTGGGCATAGAATTGAAAATAATTTTATCTTATGTGAGAATTTAGTGATATTTTGAAAATTACACTTCTAATTCTCTAAGTTTTTGAAAGTGTTATTTTTGTTCCTAGTTTGTTATGTACAAGTGTTCTTATTGGGGTCAAATTTGATAAAAACCCATTTAATTTAAATGTAAATCAAAAATTTATTTTATTATACGACTTATTTTGTTACATGTTCTCAAAATGATGGGTATTAAAGAAATGGTTCTGAAAATGAGTTTTTATCCGATAATGAATACAAACAAGCCACCCATCACGATCCATCTAAGTAGTGGGCAATGTTACGTGCTCAATGATTTCCTTACCAATGTAAACGATTCATCATGAATCTTGCTTCTTACTTCAATAATAATAATAATAATAATGATAGTTTTAAAAAATAAAGAAAAAAATAATAATAATGATATAGTTTAAAAAAAGAAAAGAAAAGAAAAACTCGGTATTGAAGAAGACTAAGAAGCCATAAAAAGATCTTTCTCATCAGATTATAACATGTGAACGAATTTTGTTACAGATTGGGGCCTAGGGTGTAAACGAGTCGAGTCGAGCCGTGCCCAACCTGGCTCAGGCACGTAAATTTCTAGTAATGCTCAGGCTCGGTTCAAGATCGTTAAATATTTTTAGGTTTCGAGCCGAACCAAGCTTTACCTAGCTCGGCTCAGACTCACAAAAAGTTTGACTTATAAAGAGCTCGACTCATAAAAAAGTTTAGATTAGTACAAATGCATAAACGGAGCTAGGATTTTGCTTTAAGGGTGCAAAATTTTCTTTTTTGGTAAAAAAAAAAAATAGAATAAGAGAGCAATTAATGCTATTATAAAGAGAGTTTTTATTTTTAATTTTTTTTTTTGTAAACGTACTTCTTTATGTGCAAAAAGACAAACAAGTGAAGGATGTAAACATAAAAAAGTTATTGAAAATGGATATTAAAAATATTCAGGGGCGAAATATAATTATGAGAGAGATTATATGAAATATTTATAAAAATATATCTCTAGTTTTTAAAAAATAAAAAATTGAGGGGGACAATTGCCCCTCCTCGCCTCCACCTAGCTCCTACAAATGCAATAATATTATAGTTAATAATTATTATTATTATATGTAATATAATATGTTAACATATGTGTTTTATATTAATACATAATATAAGATATAAAAATATTAACATATAATCTCATATGCAAATCGAGCCGAGCCTACCCAAGCTTAGCTCAAGCTCGTTAAGATAATGAGTCTTTTTTTGAGTTCAGGTTCGAATTGCAACCTAATTATAGAGCTCAAGCTCGGCTCATTGACAGCCCTACCACTAATGAGATCAAGTTTATAAAAGTGAGCTTCGTATATCTTTTTAAATAATAGAAAGAAATCGAGTCCCAATTATTTCTTAAATGCTTCAGATGGAGAAACCTGTTATAATATTTTGAAAAAATTTGTTTTGAGAATCCCTCTTCTCCATGTATATATTCGGTCAAATGTAGATCATGCACTAAGGCCGCGTTTGTAAGTTGCTCAATGAGAGCACTTATCAACAGTTACAATGAATTGCTTATTTGTAGAAAATATGTTAGAAGATGAAATTTAATTGTTCTAAAAGATGTTTGGTAAATAAGAATGAATGGGAAATTTTTTTATTTGCCTATTTTACCCTTCATCTTCATTGTATAAGTGTAAGAAGAATGAAGTTTTGATGATGAAGAGTAGGATGAGAAACATACTCTTTTTCTCACCTTTTTATTTTTGTTTCTCACAAAAATCCTTTTCTTTTTTCGAAAAATAAAAAAGGGCTAGTTTTCTGTAGTCGAAAGAATTTGACTAAAACATTTTATATAAGACCCACACTTTCAGGTTATCCAAACACACATATTATGCAAGAAAACCGTATTTTCTTTATTTTATCACAAAATCCGACAATCCAACGGAACCTTATAGATTTATGAAAGTTACTATATATTCCAGTATTTCAAGAAGATGTAAATCATTAACGGCTTAAAATAAACCGGATTTATCGGGAATTAAATCTATCGTGTCGGTGCCGACAAAAACACCAACCGACAAACTCACCGGAAGCATCCGGTGACAAACTCTGACACCTCATTTTGACGTCGTTGTAAGCACGTGCCAGTGAAAATGGTAAAAAAAATTTAAATAAGCACGTGCCGGTGACTAGGACGCCATGAACGAGATTAGTACACCGGGATCATCTAAAAGGAGTCGGTGCGTTATTTTTTGACTTTCCGTTTACGGCGTATCTCCAACGGTTTTCCGTTCTCCGGAATTTCGACCGTTGACACAAATATATATAATATCTTTATATATATTATAAATATTTTTTGTAATTGGATTTCATTTTTTCCTATCTTACGAAAGATATTACGATTTTTCCAGGTTTTTCTAAGAATTAAAGCATAAATACAATTTAAAAAAAAAAAAAAATCGATCAGAGGCAACCAAGATTTCTTTGCAATATATACTAATACTTTTTATGAATACTAGTCATGGCACGTGCCCAAGTTGTGTTCATTGAATTTGTAAATTTGTAGCTTATGTAATAGGAATTGAGTACGTAGCAAACTTTTAGATCCATTTACATAACTCATAAAGAATAAAAATTTGAATTCAATATTGTGATTTTTAAACTCTAAATAATTCTTTTCTTTAAGAAAATTTCAAGCTAATTATAGAGCTAAAATGTCTCAGAGGAAAAAAATTTCATAATTTTACTACTGCACTGCAGTATCGTCCACAATGAAAGCAGATTTCAATTTGCCACCATATAATGCTCAAAGACAATCGGACTAATTAGATAGTCAGTTATATTGCCTGTAATTCGACAATCATATTTTTAATCACACCTGTATTGTGTTCTGAATGAGAAATTCTTTGGTTGTAATTTGTTAGAGTCTGAACTGTGAAATGAAGGTGTCTACAAAGTAGTAAGCAAAAAGCAAGCTCTAGAAAGTATGTATAGTGGCTAGCTGGAGCATAGGATTGCATGTAATCGTAGCAGTGGAGGGGTCCCTAATGGTTAAAGAAATTCTAAAAAAGCTATCCTCAGGCAACGTTGTTGTCTCAATCATCATCCGGTAAATATAGTTGATAGAGGGGAAAGCAAATGGCAAGCACAAGCAAGGGATAAAATGGCCCTATAAACCATAGAACTAGAGGTAGATAAATATTATAGAACTGTAAGTGAGATTCAACAGAGAAATATAATCTCTGGTTTTTCTACACTCTGATTGTTTAATATGCAACATATATATATATACTAAGTTTTACCATAATAACATTTCATATTCTTCCTCATAAGGCAAATACAAACATTGTTGTCACCAATACATTAAAGTGATATGAAGATCATGACTGTGTTAATCATCAAATGAGACATAAAACATCAAGACACAAAAACAAAAGACAGCCAAATGCAGACACTACGGATGCTGGGATAAGAAGATGGGGAAAAAAATAATAGGACTTTAAGGGGAATTTTGTAAGTTATTTTTAATTTATTTGACAATCATCCTAAAAGCAAGAAATAAACCATATAAAGTTGAGTTGAACTTAAATATGGATCCAAAAAATCCATATAGTTGAATTACTTACACCACCCATAGTGTACGCATAATTCACCATCGAATTCTTTTAGGTATTGGGTGGAACAGTTAGCGGACAATGTCAGTATACTGATTCAATTGGATAATAAATGGATTCATCCAAAAACGTTTTCCAAAAGCAGTAAATAAAGCGAGAGAGAGAGACACACACACACACACACAGAGAAAGAGAGAGAGAGGGAGAGAGAGAGAGAGAGAGAGAGAGAGAGAGCTTACCAGTCTGAAAAACGATGACAGAGAAGAAGAAATTACCAGATGTTGATGGCTTTTATGAGATTGGAGTGGAGCAGACAAAACGATTTGAGAAGAAGAAGATTTGTCTATAGAAAACAGAGGAAGAAGGTAAAGGTCGGGAAAAAAATTTAAAATTGTTGTTACGTGGCGTTGCTACATTTGAATGCGTTTAATAGCAGAGCGTAACGTATAATGTGAAGGCCGAAATTAATGGTTTTGAGAAGGCTAAAGTAACCTAACAATATCAGGACATAGGGATGAAGAAGGAAAAAATAAAATTGGGATTCTCTCTTATATATAAGCGTATAGACAGTACAAGTACTCTTGTTTTTTTTTTTTCAAAAAGAAGATAAAAAAAATCATACAAGGGTTTTTTTTATTAAAAAAAATTAAGATTGTATTTGGTATTGCTTGTGCTTTTGGGCAAGTACTTTTACAATAAATAATCTGATGAGAACACTTACTCACGGCAATAATAATTAAGTTGCTTATTTTTAAAAGATTGATATTGAATATAGAGATGGAGCGGGCGGCGGGGGGGGGGGAATTGTCCCTCCTCAATTTTTAGTTTTTTAAACAATAGAGATATATTTTTATATTATCTCTCGTAAAATTATATTTTGTCCTCTGAATATTTTTATTGCCTCTTTTTAATAACTTTTTTTATATTTCAATCTTTCACTTGTTTATCCTTTAGTAAATAAAGAAGTTATTTTTACAAAAAAAAAATAAAAAAAATAAAAATTTCTTTATAGTAACATTACTTGTCTTATCTCATTCAAATAATATTATTAATTGCTTATTCATTAGCATTAATTACTCTCTCTCTCTCTCTCTCGCTCATTCTACCTTTTTTATTTTTATTTACTCCTCAATGTAAAATCCTTACCCCGCCCCCTGGACCTGGTTGAGTACTTTGTATTATTTTATAAATTTCATTAATATTTAGGACCGAAAGGATAATTTTCAAAGTTCTATTAATATCTAAAAAGTTACTTTCTCACCTAAGTGATAGGTGCACATGGATAAGAATGGTTGGATATCGTTTGGAGCGAGATGGTTACAGATGATACTGCAACGTGTGTCTGTATATATCATGTATTCACATGCGAGCGCAGATGCATACCACCCGTCCAAATTTCTTAAAAATCTATTAAAATCTGGATGAGTGATGCATCTATACACGTCTGTGGATATATAACGTGCGCATATGCACATTACAGCATTAGTTTCAACCATTTGACTCCAGACGATGTGAGGCTGATAAGAACGTATTCTTTCAATGCTATCAAACACTACTATGATTTATAAAATTGCTTTAGTAAGTTCAAAGTAAAAATAAATAAATAAATAAGCACTTAATTGGACAAAGCTCTATTTCGACTCAAGCTTGGCATAATTTTTCGAGCTCAAGCTCAGCTCGAATAGTCACGAAGATGATAAGAGAAGAAGGGACTAGACTAAAAGGTGAATTCAAAGTTATTTAGGTTTTTTTAGTCTTAACTACAATCCATATTCCATAGAGTTTAAAAAAATTAATTATTCTTTACATTTTAAACTATTATATTTATGATTTTAATTTATTAAATCTTAACTTAATAAATAAATATTTAACTTAAACACATTAAGACATTAACTTTATACTTGATTAATATTGACTATGATATGTGAACTTATATATCATACATATGACTAAGCCAAGCCTATCCAAGCTCATCTCAGGCTTGTTAAAATAATGAGCCTTTATTTGGACTTGGCTCACGCACCTAAATACTGAGCTCAACCTCGACTCATGTGAGTCAAACCCGAGCCCGAGTGGAGCTAGATAGCCCTATCCTTTGGTGCGGGAAACCAAATGTTATAATTTAAATTCAAATTCAAATTCCTACTAAATCCCAACAGCTTCCCATCAGTTGGGGATTTGTAGTAGCCATTCTTTTAATATCCCTTTTCGATTGAATTACAATTTCAATCAGCAAAACTAAGTCACACAGGCACGCATACCCACGCGTACACGAACCCACACACGCGCATACACACACAAACATACAAGGTGAAAGACCTTCCTAATGCTGGAAAGGAACATCCGGTCTTTCCATTCATTTCCAGTAATGTTGCTTTATGTTTTCCTGGCTATTTTTGATTAAATTGCATTCATACTTTCAGTTTCAATGTTCTTCTTCTTGCATTTACAAGCAGAAAGATGAGCAAAAGGAGTAAAAGAACTGTTATGGCCAACAAAAGGACTTTCCAAAGAGGGGGGTTGAAAAGATTGCTGAACATGCTTGGTTGCCTTTCCTGCAGCAAGATCATACCATACAAAACAAAGTCAGCATATAGAAAACACATCATATGTAAAACTTGCTACAAGTCATATGGTTTGAAAGAAAGCAATATGAATTAACATCTCACAAATTAGTTTAGATACCTGATGATCCAGTCTATCATTTCTTTTAACAGCTGAAATGTCATTGGAACATTTGTAGGACAAGAACTCAATAGGACATTATTTCGGACATTCATGTATATCAGTATGATCACTTTGCATTGATGCAGGTAATCTATGCATCAGAATAAATAAAAAAGAAAAAGAAGAAGAAGAAAGGTTATATATGCTTCAAATTATGTTGATTCAGCAAACATGTAAATCTGGTTTCTCAGAAAATATACTAGGTGCATTGAGAGTACTTCTCCAATAACAATTGGACAGCATTGAGAGTACTTCTCCAATAACAAACGGACAGCGCGTTCAGCTGGGAATGTTGCAAATATTTACATGTAACTTAAACCTGGATCAGCACTTGTATCCCTTATTTTTCTAATTTGTTGTCCCTTCATCACCAATAGTCACAAAGCATTTTCTACTACTGAAACTCCATTTCAAGGTCTATCTATGCCAATAAAATGGATTCTATGTCAACTATTTTTTTACTATCATGAGCCGATTGTTTCTGACAAGTGAATGGCTAGGCCTTGGGGCTCAAGAACCCAAATAAGAGTACTTAAGCTCAATGATCTGACGTGTCGGAAAATGTATGAAAAGACAAAAACCCACTACCGACTGGGCCGTACTTAACAGAATCTCCATGCAAAAAAATGCCTAACTTGACAATTTTCAACCACCAAATTTGCATATTTAATTTCGAAACTTTGAGCTATGTTTTTCTATAGTTGCCCATTGTCCAGAAAAAAAGAAGAAGGTATGTAGTGAATCAAATGGCTAAAATATTTCATCAAGCTGATAGATGGCAGACTTGATAACTTGAGTGGGACCCATCAGATGGTGGGTCCCAACCCTTTTTGCAAGATACATGTCAAATCTGATGGCCAAAATCCTTACGGGTTCTTACGCACCAGAACTTAGATTTTGGCTTCTGATAGATTAGATCATATGTTGTTACCTTTTGTTACAGGTATGAACACTAAAAATAATTTCACTTTAATGGGATGTTACTACACATATATTTCAAAGTAAAAGGACACGAGGGTAAGATCATATATCTTCTTAAATTCAGCTAGATTCAACCTACATCAACATTTATTCACATTTGGATAACTAAGCACAATTGTATTGCAAATCACATGTTCTAAGTTTCTCATCTGGTGCAGTTGAGTGCATGCTTCTTTTTATGAATAGTACATTCAAGGACACGGACATTCCAAGTATGAACTTTAAACAGACAAAATCTTGAAGAAAATGGGGACTAACCACTTCAAACAACTTTTGGCCTACATGTCGCTGCTGCTGGGAAAAGATGACTTGGGCATACTTATAGAGCTCCACATCAAGGCCGTTGAGTTCTACTATTCGCTGGAGGACCATTTCAGGAACGCGAAGACGTGCCTGCCATTGAAAATTCCATGAGTCTTTTTTTCTTTTGGTGGAAAATTTCCAAGAGTCAATAACATGGCGAAAGCATATTTAATCTAGCCTCACAAGATGACACAAAGAATTAATAACAACTAAAATTCTGAACCCCCCTTCCCTCCCTCCCCCGCCCTTCTCTCCCCATTAAAAGATTTGTGCTAGACACTTTATGTAGAGCAACTGAGGCAACATCTTTAATTATTTATTTTTATTTTGATGAATAACAAAAAATTCTATGAAAAGGAAATCTATACTGAGATGGTGTAGCAAAGACTCAATACCCATGGCGTCTCCCTACCACCCATTTCTAGTTAAGTCATCTGCCACTTCATCAGTCAGATCTAAGCACCCAAGACAAAGATGCTTGGCATCCCAATGCCAACCTCCTAATCAGTCTTAACATACCTTCACTCTTCCCATGATAAAATTCTCCTACCTTCACCCAATCAATGACTGACGCCAAATCCCCTTCATCAATTGAAGTCATAATATTCGCTTTCTTTGCTTCTCTCAGGTCAAAGTGAAGGGACATAACTTTCGCCCCGATAGGAACCCCCTCACCAGTCGGACCGGAATATGTATGGATAATTTCCTCCTATTGATTCCTAAAACCCCTCTAATGCCCGATGGACCCGAGATCCCAAGAGAACAACATTCAAATTAAGCTTGAGAAAACCTGAAGGGGGAAGAGATAAAAAAGAAACCCTAGGTCTCAAACTAGGATTACACCAGCAACTTTTTCAAGTTCCCCATATAGCCCAAGTTCGCACCCAATACGCCACCCAAAGCTTGATTATTTCCACTATGTCCAACAAACTTGAGGCCTTGCCTTCAAATATTCTTGAGCTTCTTTCAACCATATGCTCCATGGAATAGCAAGACTCAACTTTATACATTAGCTTTCCTCTTTTTCTAATCCTTTAAACTGCCACTGTTTCAAAAGGTCTCTGATCTCAAGATGTATAACCCAACTACTTTCAATCAATTGCAAAAAGTGCCACCAAAGGGATCTAGCCATCATACAACACATGAAAAGAATATCAATGGATTAAATCACTCATACACATCATGCACATATTCGGAGACAATGCCAAGAACTTTCTCCTTGGAGCATATTGCAGGTTAATCTTTTTCGGTGTCAAAGTCCCCCTATGAATGCTTTCATTCTAGGGGGCTAGGCATGGACCAAACTTCTCTATGTGGAAGCACTAAACCTATAAGTTGATCAGGAGCAGACAAAAAGGAGAAGAAAGATTTCGAGCAAAATACATCCTTGGGTTCTAAAGAGCATATCAAATTGTTCCAAATCAGCAGGTCACGGTCCCTAAGCAAGGGAAGGATTCAAGGTAAACCTGAATTGGACCAAGAAAGGACATTGGCAACCCTTGCATCCTTTTGGAAAGCCATGCTAAAGACACGACTAAATTGACAATTAAAGGTACCTCGTTGAACCAAATATCCTTCCTAAAACAATACTATTAATCACCCCATGCATTATATGATAATAAAAACTACGAGCTAATGAAATAACTGGTTTCCAAAAACTAAATGCCAGTACCTTTGCCCTTCTACTGATGTCCCATCCTTTCTGTATGATGCCAAATTTGTAACAAACAACAGCATGCCAAAAATAGCCCTCTCACAAGTAAATTTCCAAAGTCATTTTTCAAGTCAAGAGAGAGCAATTCTTCATTTTACCAAATTATCCTTCTTAGCCCTACCACCTCCCTACAGGAAGCCGTCGCCTTGATAAAAGTAAGTCTTTCTCCAAGACCCCTTCCATCTCCCTAATTACTTTCAAGCTTTTCTATAACAGGGTCCCAAAATGTCAATTTCTTTGGATCATCTCCTAGAGGCATACAAGGTACCTTTTTTTTTCTTTGGTATTTGCATACCCAGGTATCTAAAAGTAAAGGTACAACCTTAAAACCTAGGATGTTCGCACAACTAGAGAACTTCTCACTCACACTAATCCCACCAATGCTACTTTTTTCAAAATTAACCTTTTAAGTTCGAAACGAACTCAAAACAATTAGTGAGATCCTTGACATGAGAAACCTCTATCTCATTGCAACGAAAAACAAAATGGTATAATCAGCATATCAGAAGCGTGACACTCAAACATTCTTCCTTCCAACTTCAAAACCCTTGACAATCCATTGCTTATGCTTTCCTAACAAATATGCTAAAAACATCTCCAACAATGGTCAATAAGAATGTGGACAGCAGACCACCATGCCTAATACCTCTATTAGACTTGAAAACCCCTCTGACACACCAAATATTTACATTTCTGACACAACCCTTGATCCCCGAAAGATCAACTGGCGCAAGACAAGCACACTCGTCGGCAATCAAGATAGGAACCATCGGAGAGGAAGGAAATCGCTGTTGTAGGCACTGGTCTTTGAGATTAGAAAACAGCTAAACCTTTTAATTCCATAACATGCGTTTTCAAGGTTAATGTAAAGTATTTTTACAATTTTTGAATGTCCACATACATTTTTTTCTTCTACCATGATATTTTTATCAAACTATGTATCTTATAATGTCTTACATGATTCTAAGAACTTACCAAGCATGAGCTAACTATTAAACAAACCCTTAACTATATCTGGGACTCTTATGTATATCTGATGGAGACAATTATCACACATTAAGTTAAATTCTTGGTTTTCAAAAACCAGTGCTATTTCAGGCAGACTGTAAAAATGACCTAGCAATACCATAGCACACATCTTTGGGAATATAACCTGTATCTTACAGCTTGGTCCTGTTCCTTTAGGTTTCAACTTTCCACAGTGGGACACATCATGTCACTATGGCACCTGCATGTGCCCCATGTAAACAAACCATGGCTAGCAAACTGCTCTTAGTCTGCATGGTAGTCTCCTCTGATCTTTACCAAATGGAAGAGGACTGTGAATAATTCATATTATTATGGTCGTATTACCAACCCAAGCTGAGCAAGCATCAATATAAAATATTTAACAACATAATAATGCAAAAGAAAGAAAATACTATATGACAATATATAAGAGAAAAGACAATTAAATATATTTTTCTGCCCTTGGCATTTTTGTAAATCTTATTGTAAATTGTACCTCCTTTGAAAAATTTGCTGGGGAGATTCTCCTCAAAGAAGCAGTACGCCGTTGTGTTTGAGCCTTTCTTAAACTAGTTATGCATGCTTCATATGCTTCCATTAGTTCTTCAACTGTCATCTAACAGATTTTATGGTTTCATTAGTAAATTTCTTCAATAAGGAGGGAATCAGATCCCAAAAGATGCAAATGGTTAGTTAGGAGACAGAAAGCGGCTTACATTTCCATTGGTTGCTTCGACATTTTCAATTGAAGAAATTTCACTTGCCTTTTGGTCAGTGGTGATATTCTATTGTGCAAGGACATTATGATGGTAAATAAATTTAATATGTCAAACGTTTTCAATATCAAATAGGCAACGTCTACCATTGCTTACCTGAAGATGACTACTACCAATCTCAGAATCAGAAAATAAAGAGCTCTGTTCTGTAGCACAAAAGTAGGAGACATTGAGAAAAAAACTATGATTCATTTAGTGAGATCAACAAATGTAAATATAGGAAATGAAATTCAGTCAGGAAAGAAAAAGAAATAAATAAAAATTTAGATATATTACCCAAACCTCAACGGAACATGTTGCATATGGTAAACTTCTTGCATACCCATGGCATTCTTAGGGTGATAATAGTTCTTAATTTTTGCTTGATTTGGAATTAATGGCCTAGCCTAGATATGCCCCTATAATTCATCTTCATCTTGAGTCACAATTTTGATTGTACAAACGGTGGATTTTATGTAAACTGTGAAAATAGAAGACCGCGACCAGAAATGTGACATTAATATGTTAACTGCAACATTATCATCAGAAGGATTTACATTATCCCTATGAATCACAATGAAGGAACCTCATAGTCATAGAGCTTGAAACATCACTTAGTTCTGCACTTTTCCATTCATTAGGGAACTAGTAAATAGTTTTTAAATTTAGCAAGCCCAAAGATCATAACAATTGTATCTTTGATAGTTTCTTGAATGAGTTTAACAGAAATCACATAGCACTTTCCCTTTTCCAGATATATTGCTTCTTTCGCATTTTACTCTCCCCATTAATATATATATATATATGTATATATAATATTTTTTTGGACCGGTAAAGTATACTTGTATTAATGAAAAAGTATAGTATTATAGACTTTCATAACTCTACAAGTACTACCCACAAGTATTACCCGGTCCATCCCTATGTACACAAAGTGTATACATAACCCCAAAAAACCAAATTCACAAACTAGACAGTTTACTAACCTGACTTTCCTTAAAGTGTAGACCATATTACCTTCCTCACAGGTCAAGCCAACCCCGGTTAAAATCTACGAAGGATATCAAACTGAAAGCCATACATCTACTTAACCAAAAGATGAGTAGATATCACCTGGTCCGCCAACATTTCTGCATTTCTCTTCCTCCGATTTTTCTCCTTCCAGATCACCCAACAAATGGCTGAAGGGCATAGGTTCCAGATTGCAGCTTTCCTTGACTTACCCTTCTTCCAACCCCAACTGCTCATGCGGTCTATTAAATTCTCGGATTCTACCCATTTCAGTCTAAACCTATCAATCACCATACACCAAAGATGAGCTGCTATTGGACAATGGAGGAGTAGATGTGCTATGGATTCCAAGTCTGAGAGAGAGGCACAGGCTTCACCTGTTGGGATGGCCCCATCCTCTAATCATTAGGTTGTCTCCCCATTAAAATATTTCACGTACTAATAAACATGTTGCTGAAATCCAGACATGTTTCCAAGGTTCTTAACAGTCATTGTTTTTTATTTTTTATTATTTTTAGGGAGTAGCCTCAATAGGGCACTTTAATGTTTGTGGGACTGGAACCTGCATCTCTCTACAAGGGGCAACCAACGAATGAGGGGAGAAATGCCCCTCATTGTTGTAGTTTTAAACTCACATGCTGACGTGGGAACGCATGAGGCTGCTGTGGTATGAAACCAATAAACTGCTATGTGTCCAAAACTTTATGTAAATTGAGATATCATCACCATATTGTATTATACATTCTGGTTGAGGGCATGAGTGTTGCTCAAGTTATATGATTCTATTGAAATATTAACACCACCCCATATATTAACTGCATGGAAAGTTAAGAGTTACACCCTCTGTACACGAATAGCATACAATGGCCTTACTACCAAAAACAAAAGAAAAACGAAACCCAGAAGTGTAACCTAGAAAATCAATCTTTTTTCAGAATGTCCCACCCCTTGATAAATTCGGAGAGGTCGCTCCCCTAAATTCTGAAAAAATTGAAATCCAATGGTAGATCAAGACTTCCACTTTTCTTTCGAGTACATCAACCTCACGCTCCAAATATTCGAAGACTTTGTACCTTTCCTTCCACAGTGACCAACCAATCGCCAATGGACACATGTTCCACAATGATGCAGGTTTGCTTTCTACCCTTCTTCAACCCCCAAATCACTAAAGTTTCTTTTAACCTCCCTGGCATCACCAACTCCACTTGAAATTTGCTTACAAAATAGTACCAGACAGAATAGCATATTCACAATGAATAAGTAGATTTGAAATAGATTCAGCCTCTTTCTTACACAACAGCACACAACTATTTCTCAGCACTCTTACCAGCCTTGTGAGTTGTGACCACTAAATCTGATATGAAGGTTTTAGTTATTCTTGATCACTTACAGAAATAATTATACCGCAAGGCACTGATGATGAAATTTTTATCATAGTGCTCTGAAAAGATCCTTCATTCAGATTTGTGATTTAGCTCATGGTAAAATTTCACTTGAAGAGAGGGGCAGAACTTTTTCTAAGAAAAATATTAATTAAATATGGGAAGAATTTGAAACGAACTTTGATTTCATGGGTACAATTGAAAAAGCCTAAACTATATTGAAATATAAGCACGCTGTAGGATTAGCAGAGAGAATTTCGCTAAAATTTCTGAAGAAAGACCCATATATAATTAGAAGTTCATGTGTTTTATTGGAAAAACAAAATGTTGATTTTTTTTGGAAGTTTAAATATATATAAGGTATAAACTTTCAAAAGTCAATACAATAACTGGCTTCTACCCCAAAATCAAGGGTCTGATTAATTCATTGAGAATTGAAATTGAGTAGAATTGAGATTCTTGTGATTAGATGTCAAAAGAATAACTGGAATTTGGATTTTTGTCCTTGATGATCTTATGGGGAATGGGGACGAGTAAGGAAGGGAATAGTGTTGAAAAGGGTTTTTTATTTTCTTATTTTTTATTATTGGGTTAAAGATAGAGGTGGCAAAATCTAAAGATGGTAAAATCTGACTCAACCCACCAACCTGACCGCACCCGTCCAGTATTTTAGCGGGTTTGGGTTGGAAAATAGAAATTTCTTAATCGAGTCAACCTAGATCCCTTTGAATAATAGACGAGTTGGGTTGGATTTGGGGGTTTTACATTATAAATTTGTCAACCTGCCCAACCCACTCAAACCTACGTGGCATGTTCATTAAATGGGTTTGTGTTGACCATATACCGCCTCGCCCCGGTTTACCCGACTTAAACCTGACCCATTGCTGATTTTAGCAAAATTTGACCTGACCCGCCAACCCAAGTCGGCCTGGTATTTTAGTAGGTTCGAATAAACAAGAATCAATTTTCTTAATTGGGTTGACCCAAACCCTTAAATAAGAAATCGGTTGAGTTATGGTTGGTGGGTTAAGGTCATAAACTAGTTGACCCGCCCGAACCCAAGTGACCCATTTATTAAATTGTCGGTTTCAGGATGACTATATTATAATCCGGATATGACCCAACCCATTGCCACCTTCTGTTGAAATCCAGGGGGTAGGTAATTGCAATTAACAGCCCGTCCCTAGTGAATTCGACAGATTCAAAAATAACCCACAAAGGAATCCTGTGGAATTCATGTAGAATTCTAATTCTAATTCCTTAGTGCACTCCAAAATGGAAAAATTGGAAATGGAGACTCCAATTCCAATTCTAGCCCCAACTCCACGAACCAATCGGACCCTAAAGTTTCTTTTTAATCTTTCTGGCATCACCGACTCCACTTGAAATTTGCTTAGAAAATAGCACCAGATGGAATATGCATATTCACAATGGATGGGTAGATGTGAAATGGACTCAAGCCTCTTTTTTTACACAGGAAACATCTATTTTCAGCACCCTTACTAGCCTTGTGACCATTATATCTGATATTGTTGTCTTAGTTGCTTAGGGAAATAATTACACAACAAGGCTCTAATGAAGCAATTTTTATCATACTGCTCTAATAAGATTCTTCATTCAGATTTGTGTTCCAAGTCCCCATAAAGTTTCACCCGAAGGAAGAATTAATTAAATTGGGAAAGAAGAATTTCAAACGAACTTTTAATTCTTGGATACAATTGAAAGAGCCTAAAATATCAAGTACAATCTGAAATTATATGTATACTATACAGTTAGCAGATAGATTTCCCTAGAATTTCTAAAGAAAGACTCTTATATAATGTGAAGTTGTATGCTATACAGTTAGCAGATAGATTTCCCTAGAATTTCTGAAGAAAGACCCTTATATAATGTGAAGTTCACATGTTTTATTGGAAAAACAAAACTTTGACACTTTTTAATTTTAAAATATGCTCAAACTTTTGAAAGTCAATACAACAGCAGATCAGTAATGTTTGTCCCAAATAATTGGGGTCAACAACAAGAATCGCGTTCTGCTATTCCATTAGGTCAAAAATCACAACGGTTCTGCCATCCTAGTCTTGCCAAGAACACATCTACTTCATACTATGTGTCCCAATGTCTGCAGTGGTGGAGAGGCACTGGTACTCCTCTGGAAAATGGGCTGGTGCAATGCTTCTGAAGGTGGAGGCAAAGAGGGAAAGAAATATCCCTCGGTCAATTGAGATTGACCAGGGAGTTGTGATTTTAGACTTTAATTGAGATCATTCCGAGGGAGGTTCACAAACTTATTCGACCAGTGAAGATAGAAGGATAACCCCTGTCGCATCATTGGAGCTGAGAGATTGCGATAATGCCAGACACGTTTGCTGTCGAGACTTTTGAGATAATGGGGGGAGGTATTGTGCTTGCTGATATCACCGGTGCATCCAGCACATTAGTTGGGGATAAAGGGTGCGACTTTTCTGCTAGGATCATCCCGCAAACTCTTCCTCAGGTTTGGTCGTGCTTTAAAGCCTCTCTATTTGATCAAGACTATGTCTTGCTCTCAAATTGAGGGGCTAGGCTGGAGCATCTCCCTCTTTACACCAGGTTCAACCTTATTCTCCTAATTTTATTTCAATTAATTATCTGTGGATCTGTTTGGCTGTTCATCACTGCAGATCAAAGGGCTTTCGAATGCTGAATCACAAGAGCCAATTAACAAAAGAATAAGCTATGGCTGTGAATGCAATGTTCCCTGGATAGACCCAAATGTGGAGGAAAATCAGTGGAGTGGGAATGAATCTTGTGCCTACGGGTGTGTGTGGAGTGGGATGGAACAGGTATTTAACATGCTTTGGATTGACGCATCTGATAGAAGTGGGAGGAGCGTAGAGTCCAAAGAGGTAATACACAAATGCAGGGTTGTGTCAAGTCCTGGTCGTCAAAATAAAACAATGGAATGAGGTTGCTAGAGTGGGACTCTTAAGAGAGGTCCTGAGAGAGTTATAGAATAGGGGGATCAGTAGGTTTTTAATGAAGATTGTAAGCTGGAATATAAGAGGCTTGAGTGGGGCAGATAAGAAAAGAGCAATTAGAGACTTATGCAAGTTCAGATATCCTTATCATTCAGGAAACCAAAAAAACCATCCATCAATAGAAGACTTGCGAGGTGGGTGATATAGACCGAAAGCGGGGGGTAGTCAGGTCAATTGGTTCGTCAGGTGGTATCCTAATTGTATGGGACCCGGTGTTGGCATGGTTTCACGGATCGGTTGGTTCGGACAGGGACCAGACCATAGCGGTCCGGTTCCAACCCACAATACAAAGGATTGTATCGTTGGGTTATGGACCGGTGACCGGTCCGCCGGTCCGGTGACCGGTTGTGGCGGTCCGACAACCGGTCCCCCCTGTCCGGCAGCCCAGCGACCGGTCCCACCTGTCCGGCGACAGACTGAATTTTTTTTTTTTTTTGGTACCAATCTCCGATTCCGGTTTGTTAAACCTTGGATGTCAGTGTGTGGTGAGATGACCGCAGTGAGGGAGTTCTCACTATCAATCAAATTCAAAAATGCAAGTGATGGTTTTGAATGGACCCTCGTTGGGGTTTATGGCCCCCCAAAAGACCAAATGGGAGAGAAACCTTTTGAGATGAGTTGGTAAGTACAGGTCAGTCATGCCACGTGTCGTGGTGTCTTATGGGTGATTTTAATGTGGTTAGAACGGTGAATGAAAAAAGAGGGGGAGCAGAATAACACAAAGCATGAGGAATTTTAATAGCTTCATTGGGTCACAGGAGTTAGTCGACCACCCGCTTGTGGGGCAGAGTTTACTTAGTCCAATAGGCAAGCTAACTTGATTTACTCCAGACTGGACAGATTAGCATCAGTTGGGTGGGATGAGCATTACCCCTTCATATCTCAATGTGCACTCCCTAGGACAGTGTCTAGCCATGTCCCTATCTTAGTTTCTACAGAAAATCAATGTGTCGGCCTTCATCCTTTCCGGTTTGAAAATATGTGGCTCTTGCAACCGGAGTTTAAAGAAAAGGTGGAGGATCTTGAGGTTTCAGAAGGATGGGAGGGTTTAGATTTATGAAACATTTAAAGTTTGTCAATGAGAGAATCAAGGGGTGGAATAAAGAGGTAAACCAAGATGATGAAGGAAATTGAAGAGCTAGATAGGAAAAAGGTTGAGGAGGTAGGTCTTGATCCGAATGATAGAGGTCTAAGACACAAGGTGAAAGGGGAGTTGGATATTCTACTGAAGCAAAAGGAGGTGTTTTGTAGACAGAAGTCTAGGGTTACATGGCTTAACGAGGGAGATAATAACACGGGTTTCTTTCACATAGTGGCCAATGGGAGAAAAAGGAGAAACCACATCCATAGTATGGTGGCGGAGGGGAGAACGGTTGATAGAGTTACGGATTTTGAACAGGTTTTTTCATCATTCAATTCGTGGCTATACTCATCGGACCAATCCTTCAAGTTTGATTTAAAAAAACATCAAAGGGTCTAGGTTGGAGCAATCAAAAGTCGAATGGTTGGAGAGACCCTTTGTGGAAGAGGAGATTAAAAAGGCAATTTGGGAGTTTAGTAGGGATAAAGCCCCAGATCCTAATGGTTACACAATTGCAGTCTTTCAAGATTTTTGGGACATCACTAAGGTTGAGTTAATAGAGGTCATGGAGGAATTCTATGCAGGTGGGATCATCAACAAAGCAACATGCCACCTTTTTGTGCTAATTCCCAAAAAAGCTGAAGCTAAGGATATTCGTGATTTCAGACCAATTAGTCTCACAATGAGCCTGTATAAAGTCATTGCAAAAATATTGGCATGAAGGCTGAAATTGGTAATAGATACAGTGGTCTCCCAAAACCAAAGTGCATTCATTAAAACCGTCAGATTCTATACAGTATTCTTCTTGCCAACGATGTATGGATAATAGGAGGAAATCTGGGGAGCCGGGTGTGGTATGAAAGCTTGACTTGGAAAAAGCCTATGATAAGGTTGAGAGGGAGTTTTTGGAATCAGTAATGGAATGGAAAGGATTTGGAGATCGGTGGCGTAAATGGATGAGAGGGTGTGTCAAAAATGTGCAATTCTCCTTTGTTATAATGGGTGTGGTGTGTTAAAGGCATGGTTCAAAATATTGTATCGTATAGCCCGTATCGGGCGATACGTATCGTGTACGACAAGCTCGGCACGATACTTGCATGCACGAAACGAAACAGTCCAAAAATACGCCGTATCGGTCGATACATGTGCCGTATCGACCGTATTGACCGATACGGCTCGATAAATACAGACGTATCGACTGTATCGCTTGATACAGTCGATACATGTAATTTTTTTTTAAAAAAAAAAAACAGAAACAAATGAGGGAAAACTGAAAAGAGGAAAGATGGAGAAAGTGAGACTAAAAACAAAAAAAAAAACAGAATAGGAAGAGAAGAGGAGAGAGAGAGAGAGAGAGGGGGGGGAGGGGTACTTGGTGGCTGGCTGGCGGCGGCTGCTGGCTACTCCTCTTCTTCTTCTCCCACCCCTTTTTTCCTTTCTTTCATTTCATTCTGTTTAGTTTAGGTCGATCAGCAATATAAGGGTTAAAAAGCCTAAGATATGATTCGGTACACCGCCAGTGTACCGAATGCATAGCTAAACTAAAGTCTAATCTAAATTACTTATATTATAAAAATATAAGCTATGATATGGTACATTGGCAATGTACCAAATGCACAGATTAGCCAATTAAAAACCTTTTTTTTTATGTATATTAATTTATATGTGATTTAAATATATAATTAAAATATATATATATATATATTTAAGTTACACATTTATATTTA
>JAUPMG010000013.1:10369740-10396010 GCA_031762675.1 Pachysandra terminalis | reverse complement strand
AAGAACATGCGCATGTGCATGCCACGCATACAGTTATTATCATATATTCCTCACATACGTAATCACTAAAGATAAAGTCAATTGAACACGTGACGTGCACACACACACGCTACAGCTACAGTTCATATTCCATCATTTTCATTTAAGATGATATGTTTCCTTATTTCATTTAACACGATCTTTGTTTCAGAAGTTAGGAGGCATTTCATAGATGGATTCAAATCATCTAAGATCCTTCCTATAAAAAAGAAAGAGCTACTACCAACAATAGTTGATTTTTTTTTATTTTTTATTTTTAATTACATGGGATTTGTCTGATCTCAAGCTTATGTGTCTTTTGTTTATTGACTATTGTCCACTTCTCTAACGGGAAAGACCTTAGATAATTTGAATACTTCTTAAATGCACATTCAACTTAGAGTTTCACATGTTGGTCCCGATGTTTAAAAGATCGGTCTAATCCGATTCTTATCAGCCGATCCATATATATCGTAAAATTTTAGACTACATTGATACAACCGATACTAATCTGGTCTGGCCGATATAACTGATCCAATGACCAACGCAACCGGTCTAATATTTTTCTTTGATCTCTTTTTCAAATTTATGAATTGGACGTTTCAAACTATATCGATCTGAACCAATCCAATACCCGATCCCAATACAAAAAACCTTGGTTGGAATAATGAGTTTAGAGTTTAGGCTCTCAATAAACACGAATAGAAACCATCACTCCCAAAATAAATAGAGCTTTAACAATGAAGAAGATATAAAAAAAAATCGAATTAAAACAAAGATGTTGGCTTTAAGCATTATATAAAGAAACTTCTGTTTAAAAGAAAAAGAAGGTTTGAGGGTAAATAAAAGAGACCGCACAACGGACACTTTGCTCCCATTTGGAACTTTGGACCCAATGAAAGTTATGGACCCTCACGCCCATGCCCCCCATTCTCTATATCTCTCTAGCCAATAATATCAACTAACTTGAGATTTACTGTTTCCATTCTATTGTAAAGGGTTGAGCTTTTGCATTCTTTTTCTCTTTGTGCTACCTTGGATTGTACTCTTTGAGTCGCTTCCTTTGCTACTACTCTCTCTCTCTCTCTCACACACACACACATATATATATATAAACGTAAAATTTATTAAAATTCCTTATTCTAATGGAAAGTTCGACTTAATACTTTAACTATAGTGACTATTGAGAAATATGGGTTTGCCAACTTTATTGCATGCCGAAGCAAATGGATTAAACCCACAAATAATGACTATTCTTAAAGGTTAAGCTGTGTTTGGAACATTGGATTTTACAATAAAAGAAAAGAAAAAAAAAAGGTTGAAAGGAAAAGAACATAAATGATTAATGTTTTTTTTCAGGTGTTTGGTTAAGATGAGACATACGGAAAAAAGAAAATCAAATTCCGATGATTTCTAACAATTTTTTTAGTGAGTTTTCATTTATTTTGACAAAGTTGATTGACTACTAAGAAAATATAAAAAATGTCATGAGTAAGGGTCAAAGTATTGGAGGGTACTCATAGTCTTTCTTTTTTTCTTTCAAAATCTTTACTTTGTCTAGAAGAAAGATTTAGATCCGCGAAGAATTTTTTTTTAAAACTTAATTAGTTTCTATATCCCTGCTTATTTCTTTCCAAACAAGAAAAAGTGATTTCTCTAACATTTTCTTTTATTTTCTCTCGAAATCCAAGGTTCTAAACATAACCTAAAAATAATATATACTATCACAATATTAACTGGATCAGTTTTGTCACATGGACGAATGATTTAACCAATCCAAATTGTCCATTTGAAAGGAGATTCTCTAGAATAACCATATATACAATAGTTGAACCTATATAAGTGTTAATAGTATGTGTATATAAGGTATTGCCACATATATCAAAGGCCTGTCTATTTTTTTTTTTTAATATTTTATATAAAGAAATATGTTAGTTTTAAGGTGAGTTTTTTATGCCACTTGGCAAATATACACGTGTAGAATTAGGGTTACCCATAAACTCCTCCATGTGACTTATTGTTTAGCAATTTAATATTTATTTTTCAATATATCACTATTAACAATATAAAATAATAATGTTATTGTCTTTCCGATTGCTTTGAAGAATTAGAATTGATGTTAAAAATTCTAATTCCAATTGTAATTCATTGAGAATTAAGATTTTCATGATTGAATGTCAAAAAATAATTGAAACTTCGATTTTTTCCTTATAAAGAATGAAGATGACGAATAAGGAAGATAAGAATGGTATACAAATGATTTTTTTTTTTATTTTTAATATTATATTAAAGTTAGAGGTGGTAAATCCAATTAGTCTCGACCCATTGCCACATCCATTTGAAATCCACGAGATAGAGAATTGCAATTAACAGCCTCCCCTTTTTAATTTGACAGCTTACAAAATCATTTATAAATAAATTATGTGAAATTCATATAAAATTTGAATTCCAATTCTTTAATGCACTCTCAAACGAAAAAATTGAAATTAGAAAACCAATTCCAATTCTAATTCCGGCCCCAATCCCACCTTAAAAAATAACAGCATTTGAGCCGTTACAAAAGCCATGAACAAGTAACTTGTGACTTTCAACAGTATTAACTCGATTTTCGACATGTGGTTGCTACTTCATTGTCCTCACGCTCTTAGATGTTCACTTGTCAGACGTATTACAAGTTTGATGGACGAAATGACAGCGTAACCCACCCCCCAAATCTTCCTTATGACAAAATTACCCTCCCCAGATTTTCCTTATACTCCTTTTACTCAAAGGATGTAACAGTCATTTCGTAATTCGGTAACAAAATAGGACGCAAAATGCGCGGCTGCAAATGTAGCGTTACCATATTCTGTAGGGCCCAGTGCACGTTACGAAGTCGGGAGTTTAGTCTTACACACGTTGTCATGTGACACGTGTCGCGTAATAATTGGGTAGTGATCTGTGGAGCCCACGGATAACTTATCGAAGCATGTAATGCCAGTTGGATTCGTCAGTGGAATCGCGGACATAGGCACGTGACTCGCTTTGGGATTCGTATCCCTTTGGTTGGATACTTTGTCTACTTCAGAATCAGAGATGTTACAACAACGGCTTGTATTTCGTAATTTTTAATGCTGATTGCTGACTTCTGAGTTTATTATTAGTTTTTTGAGTCACGATTGTCTGGTGAGACGCTTCAGGCAGAGAAATCGCGTTAGCCGAATCCAATTTTTTCACGTGTCGTGTGTAAAAAAATGAACGGTATAAATTGACCAAATCATTTTATTTGACCAAGGGTCTTATATCACCACTCAACTAAAATTCTAGAGTCTTGGCAACTCGGTTCGATTTGGGTCGGGTTGACCTCCACCCAATGCCAAACCGAGATCTACTAGAAGGGGAAGCCAAACCCAATCCAACCCAATTTGAAACCTGAATTATGAAATCCTAACACTAAACTAATTTTATTTTGTAAACCCTAAACCCAGTCCAAATTGCAATTTTGGATTGGTTAGGGTCGGATTGATAAGCACAATTATAACTTGAGTCATATATTTGGACTTAAACCAACCTAAACAATGTGCAAATACTTAAATTCTAAAATTTACTCTTCTAATATATAAATTATATGTATATTATTAATCGGGTTAATTCAGTTTAGGTTTCAGGTTGAGTCGAGTTACTTGAAGCCCTAATCCAAAACTGAACCGAATTTAATTGGGTTGGCTTTTATCAATCCAAAACCGACTCAAATGATATAAAACCCAACCCAAACCGACCAAAAATCGAGGTGGTTCGGATTAGCCCAACCCCAGTTGCCATCTAAGATGAGACATATTAGAATACATTTTTTCTTTTTTCTTTTTTTTTTTTAAATAAAGACGGAAATAGTTTCTTATGAAATAATATCTTGGCCTTTAACTAACGACTAAGAAATTGGGTACGTGTCACGTGATGATGTAGTAGTGGGCCCAATACAATCACAGGTTGGTGGGGTAAGCCGTACAAATGGATCAGCACAAATTAGGTGGGCCACTGATTTGAAGCGTTGCTCAAAAGCAATCAAATTCTCTAGAGACTGTAAAGCTTTAAATAGATCCTATACCTATCGGCTACGCTTCCTACTCGATAGCAATATAGAAATTAAATAGAAAAAAAAATTCTATTCACGGGTGGGATAAGACTCCCATCCAATTATATTCTGTCACGTGACAATCTAAAATCTTAAAAGACAAATTATTCCAAATTTGGTTTCTACCTCAATTAGAGTGTTTTACGTCGCAAACTAGTCTACGTGGCTGAATATAATTGGATTGGCATATTACCCTATCAGGCATTAAAAAAAATTAGAAAGGGAAATTTTTTATAAACTACCCAATTATTTTCTGTCACGCATATTAATAGCATAAAATATTTGAGTTTGTTGAAAAATTAGTATAAAAAATTAAAAGAATGAAGAAAAAATTATCGAAATTGACTGAGGCGTGCAACTTAATGCACTGTCCTTAAAACCAAAATTCGCTCTCCCTACGAACTCTCCCGATGCAGCAAGTATATAGAACGTTTGGTCTTCAGAATACAATAACCGTCTCTAGTGTGGTACGCTGCACAGTATACCTCTGGAGTGCGAACTTGATTAAATGTACCATTTGACGGATATTAGAAAACACTTAAGATAACACTTGAAAAATCTGTAGGATTTTCTATATATTACAAACTAATTTGGATATCTATTTGTAGAAAAAATCACACCCTTTCGAAAAGACACAATCCAAAGAAAATGTTGTTTCAAAAAAAGGTTTAAAGCCAAACAAGATGTCTTTTAGAAACAAGATAACTCTTGGAAACAAACATTGCTCTTGGAATTTTTAATTACAAAAAATATTAATAAGTTACAACAATCCCCCATATAATTAAAAATTCAAACAATAATCTATCGAGTGATCGAAAGAAAGATGTGCATTGATACAGATGTCTTCTGAACTTGAATCTGCACTTAGGATTTACAGGTAGAGTCTAGAGAGGCGAGGTGAATTAAGGTCTTGAATCAAAACTCTTTTGTCTAAACTAACAATCCTGCAATCCACACACCATTTCATCATTATCTAGTTCATGCGATTGGGCACATTACGGCCTTGTGCCCTACTTGGATATTCATGAGCGCTATTAAAGAATTAGCCCAATTCTTAACAAAGTAGCTTCACTTTACACTCATATATGTTATCTATTAAGTGTGTAATTGCAATTAAACACACTGTCCTTTAAGATTATGGAATCATTAAGAGTCATAGACTCAACCCAACAACATTGCAGTTAGCACCATTTGATTTACGTCATAAGGAGGGAAGTGATAGTGCTCTCCAAACTACTTAGTGACTTGTCAAAATCACATTGAACCTACTTCCTGAAATCTCCATTCACATAGGTTGGATTGCTATCACATATAACTTATTACATGGACTTTAATCCCATTCCCTTGAAAATAATTTTATCTTATGTGAAAATTTAGTGATATTTTGAAAATGATATTTTTATTCTTAGTTTGTTATGAATAAGTGCTCTTATTGGGTCAAATTTGATCAAAACCCATTTTATTTTATTTACATGTAAGTCAAAATTTATTTTAGTTTACGACTTATTTTGTGACATGTTCTCCAAATGATGAGTTTTAAAAAAATGCGTTTTTATCCAATAATGAAAACAAACAAGCCATCCATGACCCATCTAAGTAGTGCTCAAATGATTTCCTTACCAAAGTAAACGATTCATCATGAATCTTGCTTCTTGCTTCAATAATAATAATGGTAGTTAACCACCTATGTGTTTTAGAGGTTCTTAGGGTTTTTGGCATCAAGCTGACTTGAATCAAAGGTTTTAAAGAGGGCTTTTTTTTTTGTTGTAGTAAACGTATGGTAGGCTCTCCAATTAAGAAATTTGAGGTCCCAGATTTTAATCTCCGGACTTACCTGATATATGATCCTTTTGGGTTACGACTCGTGCCTTCTGCTTTTTCATCGAGCTTTGCTTTTTTATATGTTTATAATGAAAGGTATTTTGTTTTGTCACAACAGTATTTACTGGTTGTGATAACAAGACCATTTTTGTCACATGGATGAATGATCAGACCAATTTAAACCGTTCATTTAATAGGGAATCCTCTAGATTAATTATGTGTACACCTATAGAAGTCAACGTGGTATGTGTATTTTAGGTTTTGCCGCATGTATAAATGGCCAATTTCATAATTCTTAACTTTTTTTTCTTTTAAATCTTTAAATTTTACTCTTTTATGCCACGTGACAAATGTATGAAGAGTGAAAATGTGCGTTCCTTCTTACTTTAATCTAATCCTCTATCTAGGACCTTAGGCTCCGTTTGGATGCTAAGAGTATGCCACACAGTTAGTTAGAAAAGCTATATGCCTGAAAGTGATATGTTGGAAACTGAAATTTAATTTTTCTGAAAAATGTTTGGTTGCATCAAGAAACTGAACTTTATACGTATTCTTTCAATGTTACCAAACACTCTTATGACTTATAAAAGTGCTTTAATAAGACTAAAGTAAAAAATAATAATAATAATAAGCACTTAATTAAAGAGTTTTAAACGTAGCCTAAATATATATTACTCTGGTTTGTTGTAAACCAAAGGGCTGAGAGCCATAGCCGTAGATCCCACCACCTTGGAATTTGTGCACAGAAACGATAAGAAGCTGATATTATAAAGACAAGAGAATATGTATAAAGTACTGAAGATACATACAAGAAATGAAGGACTGAAGGTGGCCACACCTCACATGGGATCCTCATTCAATCAAACACAACGTGAAAGAACATGACTCAAACGTCGTTTCGTTTTCAAAGAAAAAAAAAATAGGAAAATAAATTATAAGTATGTGAGACATTAAAACAATTTTGAAAGAAAATAATACTAATAATAGTAAAATTACTATTATTTTATTTTAAAAGGGGTTTTACAATTTTCAATGATTTTTGTTTTATTTTTTTTTATTTTAACAAAATCCCTATATTCTTTTGGTAGTACCGTAAATGAGTCGAGCCGAGCTTTGCTTAGGACTATAAACGGGTCAGATTCAAATCGGATCCAACATGATCCCAATCCGAAACCGATTAGTTTCAAAGAGATCCGAATTCAATTAAAGATTCAACGGATCTTTTATATGAGTAATTGAATCTAAATTCGATTATTTTATTAAAATTTATATTCGAATTCAATTAAATATTTGAATTTATCTGACATTTATATGGATATCCAATTAAATTAATAAATTTCAAATGCTTAACAATATAGATGTTAAATACATTAAAATACTTTTGATGAATATAGAAGGGGTATATCTAAAAAAAATTGAGAAAAAAAATGAAAAAATGTTTTCTTCAAATCATAAAATTACTCAAGTATCCTTATAAGTTTAACATATATATAAAATTACATAAGTATCTTTAACATATGTAATAAATTACTTAATATCCTTATAAGTTAATCAGTTTTGGATCTTAATCGGGTCGGATGTATATGCATCAAGATTGAAATTTGATTATAAATGGATTCACTTATTCGGATCCGAATCCAACCCGACAAACATTTAATCGATTAAATTTATATGAATTCGGGTCGGTATCGGATCCAGATCCTACCCATTGATAGTCCTAGCTCAACTCAGCTCAAGCTTGTCAAATTTAAACAGGGTTTAGGCTCAACTCAAGCTGGGTACAATTCTTCAGACTCGAGCTCAATTCGGACCGTCACAGAGAAGATGATGGGAGACAAAGGAACGGTTGTAAAAGACTAAAAGATGAGTTTTAAAGTTATTTAAGATTTTTTAGTCTTAACTACATTTCAAACTCTATAAAGAGTTTAAAAAAGTTAATTATTCTTTACATCTTAAATTATTATTTTTATAATTTTAATTTATTAAATTTTAACTAAATGAATAAATATATTTGAGTTAAAACACATTAAGTCATTAACTTTGTAGTTAGAATTATATATATATATATATATATATATATATATAATATCTATGATGCATGAATTTATATATCACAATATATGACTGAACCAAGCATTAACCGAACAAATTCTACCCAAGCTCGGCTCAGGCTCGCAGCTCAAGCTCGTTATAATAATGAGCGGGCTCATATAGCTCAAGCTCGACTTATGTGAGCCAAACCCGAGTCCAAGCGGAGTCGAGAGCCCTAACCTTTTGTGCAGGAAACGAAGTGTTTAATATGAATTCAAATCCCTACTACAACCCAAGAGCATCCCATCAGTTGGTTGTAGGGTGGGGATTTGTAATCATGTATTGCAATTATTTTCGTAAAAATATACTACAAATGTGAATTGATTTAGTCAATATACTTTTGGGCAATAAATTACAGGAATTTTGATAATTTTCCCTTCTTTTAATATCCCTTTTCGATTGAATTACAGTTTCAATCACCAAAACTAAATCACACGCACGCGTACACACCCACATGCACACGCACACACATACAAGGTGAAAGATATATTTTTTAGTCCTAAATTCCATCAAAACTACCATCTTTACAAAACTGGATATGTTGAGGTATACCCATGATTCCGGACATTAATCACAATGCTGGAAAGGAACTACATCCAGTCTTTCCATCCATTTCCAGCAAAGTTAGTTTATGTTTTCCCGACTATTTTTGATTAAATTGCATTCATACTTTGAGTTTCAATGTTCTTCTTCTTGCATTTACAAGCACAAAGATGAGCAAAAGGAGTAAAAGAACTGTTATGGCCAACAAAAGGACTTTCCAAAGTGGGGGGTTGAAAGGATTGCTGAACAAGCTTGTTTGTCCCTCCTGCAGCAAGATCATACCATACAAAACAAAGTCAAACATATAAAAAGCACATCATATGTAAAACTTGCCACATGTCATATGGTTTGAAAGAAAAATTGCTACTACCCTGGTACACATACACTTCCAAGTACTAAGAATTAACATCCCAAAAATTAGTTTTAGATATTTGATGATCCAGTCTTCTTTTATCAACTGAAGAGCCATTGTAACATTTGTAGGTCCTGAACTCAATAGGATATTATTTCAGACATAGAAAAACATTTCAAATTATGTTGATTCAGCAGACATGCAAATCTGGATTCTCAGAAAATATACTAGGTGTATTGAGAGTACTTCTCCAGTTACAAATGGACAGTGTGTTCATCTGGAAATATCGCAAAAAGCATATGAGGCACACGGTCTAGTTCCATAAATTGACATTAATTTTTTTTTTTTTGATTGGTAACGAAGATATGTATTAAAAGGGAAGAATGTACAAACAAAGAAAGAAAAAAGGGGGAGAAGGCCGATTCCATAAGACAGGGAACCACTACACCCAAGAAAGCAAAAAGATCAAATTCTAGCGAGATACCCCACCCAAAGATACAGCGATACAAGATTAAAATCCTTGTATCCTTTATTTTTCTAATTTGTTGTCCCTTCATCACCGATAGTCACAAAGCATTTTCTACTTGTGGAGCTCCATTTCCATTCCAAGGTCTATAAAATAAAATGGTTTCAATGTTCTACTTTTTCCTATCATGAGCTCATTATTTCTGATCAGGGAATGGCTAGGCCTTGGAGCTTAAGAACCCAAATAAGAGTCCTTAAGCCCAATGATCTGATGTGTTGGCAAATGTATGAAAAGACCAAAACCCATTAGTGACTGGGCCGCACTTAACATAATCTCCATGCAAAAGACTGTAACTAGACAATTTTCAACCATCTGATTTGCATATTTAATTTCATAACTTTCAAGTTATGTTTTTCTATAGTCGGCCATTGTCCAAAAAAAAATAGTAGGTAGTGAATCAAATGGCTAAAATCATTTCATCAAGCTAATACTTGGCATACTTGATATCTTGAGTGGGAGCCATCCAGGAGTGGAGGTAGGATTCTATTGTAGGAGAGAGAGATTTAATTGGTTATTAGTATGATTTCTCAAGTTCAGAAATTAGAAGAAAAAAAAAAACACTCGACTACAAATTTCAACAAAGTTTTTTCATCAAGCTAATACTTGGTATACTTGATATCTTGAGTGGGACCCATCCAGGGGTGGAGGCATGATTCTATTTTGGGGGGTGGGGTGGGGGGGAGATTTAATTGGTTATTAGTATGATTTCTCAAGTTCATAAATTAGAAGAAAAAAAAAACCATTTGACTACAAATTTCAAAAGTATATTTTTTTTTCCATTGATAAAAATAAGATCAAGAATGGATCCTTTTACAATTGTCCCCTACGAGTCATCATGTTTTGAAAGTGTTGTACGATTACATCATTATCAATGCCATTGAATATGTGGTCAAACCAAAAACAAACCAAATATCAGTTTAGTGGTCAAACCAAAACCAAACTGAATTACATTATACTAAACCGAAAACCGAACCAAACCGAAATAGAAACCATTATAGAAAACCAAAAACCAGACCGGACCAAAATGGATAAAACCGAAAACAATTGCCAACTATAGGATAGGCAAAAACAAAATTTAACAGGGGCAATTTGTAATGTTAAAAAAACCAATTGCCAACTATAAATTTTTTAAAAAACTTGAGAGGGGGCAACTTCCCCCTCTCTCCCCTATGTAGCTCCGCCAATGGACCCATCAGATGGTGGGTCCCAACCCTTTTTGAAAGCAAGATCCATATCAGATCTGATGGCCAAAATCCTTGTGGGTTCTTATGCACCAGAACTTAGATTTTGCCTTCTGATAGATTAGATCATCTGTTGTTACTTTTTGTTAGAGGTATGAACACTAAAAATAATTTCACTTCAATGGGATGTTACTACACATATATTTCAAAATAAAAGGCCACCAGGTAAGTTCATAGATCTCCTTAAATTCAGCTAGATTCATCCTACATCAACATATATTCAGATTTGGATAACTAAGCACAATTGTATTGCAAATCACATGTTCTAAGTTTCTCATCTGGTGCAATGGTGCAGTTGAGTGCACGCTTCTTGTTACGAATAATACATCTAAGGGCAAAGACATCCCAAGTATAAACTTTAAACAGATAAAATCTCAAAGAAAAATGGGGACTAACCACTTCAGCCAACTTTTGGCCTACATGTCTCTGCTGCCGGGAAAATATGTCTTGAGCATACTTATAGAGCTCCAAATCAAGGCCGTTGAGTTCTACTATTCGCTGGAGGACCATTTCAGGAACGTGAAGACGTGTCTGCCATTGAAAATTCCATGAGTCTTTTTTTAGGTAGAAAATTTCCATGAGTAAATAACATGGCGAAAGCACATTTAATCTGGCCTTACAAGATGACACAAAAAAAATATCAACTAAAATTCTGAACCCCCTTCCCGCCTCTCCCCATTAAAAGATTTGTGCTAGACACTTTATGTAGAGCAACTGAGGCAACCTCTTTATTTATTTATTTATTTTTATTTTGATGAATAACAAAAAGCTCTTTGAAAAAGAAATCTATACCGAAATGGTGTAGCAAAGACCCAATACCCATGGCATCTCCCTACCACCCATTTCTAGCTAAGCCATCTGCCACTCCATCAGTCAGATCTAAGCACCCAAAGACAAAGATGCTTGGCATGCCAATGCCAACTTCCTAATCAGTCTTAACATACCTTCACTCTTCCCAGGATAAAATTTTCCTCCCTTCACCCAATCAATGACTGAAGCTCAATCCTCTTCATCAATTGAAGTCATAATATTCACTTTCTTTGCTTCTCTCAGGTCAAAGAGAAGGGACATAATTTTCGCCCCAATAGGTTCCCTCACCAGTCGGAGACGAATGCGTATGGATAATTTCCTCCTTATGATTCCTAAAACCCCTCTAATGCCCTATGGACCCAAGATCCCAAGCGAACCATCAAATTAAGCTTAAGAAAACCCGAAGGGCGGAAAGATATAAAAGAAACCTTAGGTCTCAAACTAGGGACAAGCAACTTTTTCAAGTTCCTCATATAGCCCAAGTTGGCACCCAATACGCTTGAGGTCTTGCCTTCAAATATTCTTGAGCTCCTTTCAACCATATGCTCCATGGAATAGCATGACTCAACTTTATACATTAGCTTCCATCTTTTTTCAATCAATTAAACTGCCACTGTTTAAAAAGGTCTCCGATCTCAAGATGTATAACCCAACTACTTTCAATCAATTGTAAAAAGTACCACCAAAGGGATCTAGCCATCATACACCGCATGAAAAGAATATCAATATATTAAATCACTCATACACATCATGCACATATTCGGAGACAATACCAAGAACTTTCACCTTGCAGCATATTGCAGGTTAATCTTTTCAGTGTCAAAACCCCCCTATGAATGCTTTCATTCTAGGGGGCTAGGCATGGACCAAACTTCTCTATGTGGAAGCACTAAACCTATAGGTTGATCAAGAGCAGACAAAAAGGAGAAGAAAGATTTTGAGCAAAATACATCCTAGGGTTCTAAAGAGCATATCAAGTTGCTCCAATCAGTAGGTCAGGCTCCCTAAGCAAAGGAAGGTTCCAAGATAAACCTGAATTGGACCAAGAAAGGACATTGGCAACCCTTGCATCCTCATGGAAAACCATGCTAAAGACACGACTAAATTGACAACTAAAGGTACCTCGTTGAACCAAATATCCTTCCTAAAACAATACTATTAATCACCCCATGCATTATATGATAATAAAAACTACGAGCTAAGGAAATAACATGTTTCCAAAAACTAAATGTCAGTACCTTTGCCCTTCTACTGATGTCCCATCCTTTCTGTCCAATGCCAAATTTGTAATGAACAACAGCATACCAAAAATTGCCCTCTCATGAGTGAATTTCCAGAGTCATTTTTCAAGTAAAGAGAGAATAATTCTTCATTTTACCAAATTATCCTTCTTAGCCCTACCACCTTCCTACAGGAAGCTGTCACCTTAATAAAAGTCTTTCTCCAAGACCTCTTCCATCTCCCTAATTATTTTCAAGCTTTTCTATAACAAGGTCCCAAAAGGTCAATTTCTTTGGATCATCTCCTAGAGGCATGCAAGGTATCTTTTTTTTGGTATCTGCATACCCAGGTATCTAAAAGTAAAGGTACAACCTTAACACCTAGGGTGTTCACACAACTAGACAACTTCTCACTCACACTAATCCTACTAATGCTACTCTTTTCAAAATTAACCTTTTAAGTTCGAAACGAACTCAAAACAATTAATGAGATCCTTGACATGAGAAACCTCTATCTCATTTGCTTCGAAAAACAAAATGGTATCATCAGCATATCAGAAGCATGAGACTCAAACATTCTTCCTTGAAAACCCTTGACAAATCCATTGCTTATGCTTTCCTAACAAATCTGCTAAAAACATCTCCAACAATAGTCAATAAGAATGTGGACAGCAGACCACCATGCCTAATATCTCTAGAAAACTTGAAAACCCCTCTGACACCAAAAATTTACATTTCTGACACAACCATTGATCCGCTTTCTCCATTTCCAACTAAACATTTTAATTCCATAAAGTGCTTTTTCAAGGTTAATGTAAAGTACTTTTAGATTATTTGAATGTCCACATACATTTTTTTTTCTAACATAATATTTGTATCGAACTATGTATCTTACAATGTTTTATATGATTCTAAGAACTTACCAAGCATGAGCTGATGATAAAACAAACCCTTTACTATATCTGGGACTCTTATGCATCTCTGATGGAGACAATTATCACACATTAAGTTGAATTCTTGGTTTCCAAAAAACCAGTGCTATGTCAGGCAGACTGTAAAAATGACCTATCAATACCACACATCTTCGGGAATATAACCTGCATCTTACAGCTTGGTCCTGTTCCTTTAGGTTTCAACTTTCCACAGTGGGACACATCATGTCACCAATCATGCACCTGCATGTGCCCCATGTAAACAAACCATGGTTAGCAAACTGTTCTTAGGTCTGCATGGTAGTCTCCTCTGATCTTTCTCCCACTGAACTTTACCAAATGGAAGAGGACTGTGAATAATCCATATTATTATGTTCGTATTACCAACCCAAGCCGAGCAAGCATCAATATAAAATATTTAACAACATAATAATGCAAAAGAAAGAAAATGCTATAATGCAAAAGAAAGAAAATGCTACATGACAATATATAAGAGAAAAGATAATTGAATATATTTTTCTGACCTTAGCATTTTTTAAAATCTTATTGTAAATCTTACCTCCTTTGAAAAATTTGCTGGGGAGATTCTCCTCAAAGACGCGGTACGCCGTTGGGTTTGAGCCTTTCTTAAACTAGTTATGCATGCTTCATATGCTTCCATTAGTTCTTCAACTGTCATCTAACATGATTTTATGGTTTCATTAGTAAATTTCTTCAATGAGGGAATCAGATCCCAAAAGATGCAATTGGTTAGTTAAAAGACAGAAAGCGGCTTACATTTCCATTTGTTGCTTCGACATTTTCAGTTGAAGAAATTTCACTTGCCTTTTGGTCGGTGGTGCTATTCTATTGTGAAGGGACATTGTGATGGTAAATAAATTTAATATGTCAAGCCTTTTCAATATCAAATAGGAAACATCTACCATTGCTTACCTGAAGATGACTACTATCAATCTCAGAATCAGAAAATAAAGAGCTCTGTTCTGTAGCACAAAAGTAGGAGGCATTGAGAAAAAAAAACTATGATGTCATTTAGTGAGATCAAGAAATAAATATAGGAAATGAAATTTGGTTAGGAAAGAAAAAGAAATAAATAAAAATTTAGATATATTACCCAAACCTCAACGGAACATGTTGCATATGGTAAACCTCTTGCATACCCATGGCATTCTTTGGGTGATAATAGTTCTTAATTTTTGCTTGATTTGAAACTAATGGCCTAGCATAGATATTCCCCTATAATTCATCTCCATCTTGAGTCACAATTTTGATTTTACAAACAGGGGATTTTATGTAAACTGTGATAATAGTAAGACCGCGACCAGAAATGTGACATTAATATGTTAACTGCAACATTCTTTGGGTGAAGGAATTACATATAAAAATTTAATTCTTTGGGTAATATAAAAATTTAGATATATTACCCAAACCTCAACGGAACATGTTGCATATGGTAAACCTCTTGCATACCCATGGCATTCTTTGGGTGATAATAGTTCTTAATTTTTGCTTGATTTGAAACTAATGGCCTAGCATAGATATTCCCCTATAATTCATCTCCATCTTGAGTCACAATTTTGATTTTACAAACAGGGGATTTTATGTAAACTGTGATAATAGTAAGACCGCGACCAGAAATGTGACATTAATATGTAAACTGCAACATTATCATCAGAAGAATTACATTATCCCTATGAATAACAATGATGGAACCTCATAGTCATAGAGCCTGAAACATCACTTAGTTCTGCACTTTTCCATTCATTAGGAATTAGTAAATAGTTTTTATATTTAGCAAGCCCAAAGATCATAACAATTGCATCTTTGATAGTTTCTTGAATGAGTTTAACAGAAATCATATAGCACTTTCCCTTCTCCAAATATATTGCTTCTTTCGCATTTTACTCTCCCCATTAATATATATAATATATAATATATATTTTTCTGATCGGTAAATTATATTTGTATTAATGAAAAAGTATAGTACTATAGACTTTTACAACTGTACAAGTATTACCCGGTCCATCCCTATGTACACAAAGTGTATACATAACCCCAAAAAACCAAAATTCAGAAACTAGACAGCCTACTAACCAGACTTTCCTTAAAGTGTAGACCATATTACCTTCCTCACAGGTCCAGACAACCCCGCCTAAAAGCTACAAAGGATATCGAACTGAAAGCCGAACATCTACTTAACCAAAAGATAGAGTAGATATCACCTGGTCCGACGACATTTCTGCATTTCCCTTTCTCCGATTTTTCTCCTTCCAGATCACCCAACAAATGGCTGAAGGGCATAGGTTCCAGATTGCAGCTTTCCTCGACTTACCCTTCTTCCAACCCCAACTGCTCATGTGGCCTACTAAATTCTCGGATTTTAACCATTTCAGTTTGAACCTATCAATCAGCATACACCAAAGATGAGCTGCTATTGGACAATGTAGGGGTAGATGTGCTATGGATTCCAAGTCTGACAGGCACATGCTGCACCTATTTGAGATGGCCCATCCTCTAATCATTAGGTTGTCTCCCCATAAAATATTTCATGTACTACTAAACATGTTGCTGAAATTCAGACATGTTTCCAAGGTTCTTAACAGTCAATGTTTTTTATTTTTATTATTTTTAGGGGGTAACCTCAACAGGGTACTTTAATGTTTGTGGGACTGGAACCTGCATCTCTCTACAAGGAGCAACCAATGAATGAGGGGAAAAATGCCCCATATTGTTGTATTTTTGAACTCACATGTTGACGTGGGAACGCATGAGGCTGCTGTGGCATGAAACCAATAAACTGCTGTGTCCAGAACTTTATGCAAGTCAAGATATCGTCACCATATCATATTATACATTCTAGTTGAGGGCATGAGTGTTGCTCAAGTTATATGATTCTATTGAAATACTAACACATCCATAGTTTAAAGACTCGGTTTCGAATCGAGGATCGTCCCGGTCCGATCCCGAGTTGGACCGCCGATCCAATTCTGGATTGGACGATCCGAACCGATCCCAAGGTTAAAAAAAAAAAAACCCAAATATAAAACCTTAACTTGTTTTTTTTTCTTGTTTTGAACGATCTGGAAGCTGCGGAGGCTTCTAGATCACTCTTTCCTCTCTCGCAGGCTTCCAGAATCCCAGATCACTCTCTCTTGATCAGTTTCCATCTCTCTCTCGAATCTCGATTGCAAGCACCGTAAGAACACACTCTCCCTCTCAAGTCTCGATCGCAGGTAGGAGCTCTCTCTCTCTCTCCAAGCGGCAACACGGCGATCTATGTGAATACGGAGGTGATTGATAAGGGCTCTTTACGGAACCAGAAGAATTGTTCAGGAAGGAAAGAACACAGGCTAGGGTTCCGAGAATCCAAATCCGGAAGGTTAGAACCAGGAGGGTAGGGTCGTCGGTGATCGGTACCGTCAGTGCTACCTACTCGATCGGAGAGTTGTCAGATACCGAAGAGGAGGCAGAGACATCTCCTTTGGTCTCGTCCTTCTGCACATTTGAGAAATAAAAAAAAAAGTGTGTTTGATTTACTGTTAAGAGTTCAAGGAAGAAGATAAAGAAAGAAGCAAGAACAAGTCTAACTGAAAGAAGCAAGAACAAGTGTGGACGATCCATATTGTATCGGACGATCCAAATCGCCGAGTCCGAGACAAATCGTCCGGATCGCCCGATCCAACTCGGGACCAAACCGAGTCGGAGTGTTTTCGGGTTTTTTGAGATCAGTTTCGACTCGGGGATCGTCCCGGTCCGATCCCGAGTTGGATTGTATGATCCAGACCGGGATCGGACGATCCTTTACACTATGAACACGTCCCCATATATTAACTGTATGAAATGTTAAGAGTTACACCCTCTTTACACAAATAGCATACAATGGCCTTACTACCAAAAACAAAAGAAAAAAAGAAACCCAGAAGTGTAACCTAGAAATCTCTTTGCAGAATGTCCCACCCCTTGATAAATTCTGAGAAGGTCGCTCCCCTAAATTCTGAAAAAATTGAAACCCAATGGTAGATCAAGGCTTCCGCTTTCCTTTCGATGTCATCAACCTCACGCTCCAAATCTTCGAAGACACCGTTGTACCTTTCCTTCCACAGTGACCAACCAATCACCAATGGACACATGTTCCACAATAATGCAGGTTTGCTTCTACCCTTCTTCAACCCCCAAATCACTAAAGTTTCTTTTAACCTTTCTGGCATCACCAACTCCACTTGAAATTTGTTTAGAAAATAGCTCTAGACAGAATATGCATATTCAAAATGAACAAGTAGATTTGAAACGGATTCAGCTTCTTTCTTATACAGTACACATCTATTTCTCAGCATTCTTACCAGCCTTGTGACCACTAAATCTGATATGAAGGTTTTAGTTACTATTGGTCACTTACAGAAATAATTATACCACAAGGCACTGATGATGAAATTTTTATCATAGTGCTCTGAGAAGATCCGTCATTCAGATTTCTGATCTAGCTACCGGTAAAATTGCACTTGAAGAGAGGGGCAGAACTTTTTCTAAGAAAAAAATTAATTAAATATGGGAGGAAGAATTTGAAACGAACTTTGATTCCTTGGGTACAATTGAAAAAGCCTAAACTATACTGAAATATAAGCATGCTATAGGATTGGCAGAGAGACTGAAGAAAGACCCATATATAATTAGAAGTTCATGTGTTTTATTGGAAAAACGAAATGTTGATTGTTTTTTTGGAAGATTAAATATATATATATACATATATATAAGCTACAAACTATCAAAAGTCAATACAACAACTGGCTTCAATCCTTCTTCTACCCCAAAATCAACTGTCTGATTAATTCATTGAGAATTGAAATTGAGTAGAATCGAGATTCTTGTGATTGGATGTCAAAGAATAATTAGAATTTGGATTTTTTTTCCTTGATGATCTTATGAGGAATGGGAATGAGTAAGGAAGAAGAAAATAGTGTTGAAAAGGGTTTTTTATTTTCTTATTTTTTATTATTGGGTTAAAGATAGAGGTGGCAAAATCTAGAGATGGTAAAATCAGACTCAACCCACCAACTCGCCCGCACCCGTCCAGTATTTTAGTGGGTTTGGGTAGGAAAATAGAAATTTCTTAATCGAGTCAACCCAGACCCATCTGAATAATAGACAGGTTGGGTTTGCGGGTTATACAGTATAAATCTGTCAACCTGCCCGACCCACTCAAACCTAAGTGGCCCGTTCATTAAATGGGTGGGTTTGTGTGGACCATATACCGCCCCGGCCACTTTACCCGACTTAAACCTGACCCATTACTGGTTTTAGCAAAATTTGACCTGACCCACCCACCCAAGTCGGCCTGTTATTTTAGCAGGTTCGAGTTAACAAGAATCAATTTTCTTAATTGGGTTGACCCGAACCCTTAGATAATAAATTGGTTGGGTTACGGTTGGTAGGTTTAGGTCATAAACCAGTTGACCCACCCGAACCCAAGTGACCCATTTATTAAATGGTCAGGTTTGGGTTGACTATATTATAATCCGGATATGACCGGACCCATTGCCACCTTCTGTTGAAATCCAGGGGGTAAAGAATTGCAATTAATAGCCTCTCCCTAGTGAATTCGACAGATTCAAAAATAATCCACAAAGGAATCCTATGGAATTCATGTAGAATTCTAATTCCTAAGTGCACTCCAAAATGGAAAAATTGGAATTGGAGACTCCAATTCCAATTCTAGCCCCAACTCCACAAACCAATCGGGCCCTAAAGTTTCTTTTAATCTTTCTGGCATCACCGACTCCACTTGAAATTTGCTTAGAAAATAGCACCAGATGGAATATGCATATTCGCAATGGATGGGTATATCTGAAATGGACTCAAGCCTCTCTTTTTACACAGGAAAAATCTATTTTCAGCACCCTTACTAGCCTTGTGACCATTATATCTGATATTGTTACTCTTAGTTGCTTAGGGAAATAATTACACAACAAGGCTCTGATGATGCAATTTTTATCATACTGCTCTGAGAAGATTCTTCATTCAGATTTGTGTTCCAAGTCACCATAAAGTTTCACCTGAAGGAAGAATTAATTAAATTGGGAAAGAAGAATTTCAAACGAACTTTTAATCCTTGGATACAATTGAAAGAGCCTAAAATATCAAGTAGGATCTGAAATTATAAGTATGCTATACAGTTAGCAGATAGATTTCCCCTAGAATTTCTGAAGAAAGATAAAATTTGAAGTTCACATGTTTCATTGGAAAAACAAAACGTTGACACTTTTAAATTTAAAATATGCTACAAACTTTTGAAAGTCAATACAACAGCAAATCAATAATGTTTGTCCCAAATAATTGGGGTCAACAACATGAATCATATTCTGCTATTCCATTAGGTCAAAAATCACAACTGTTCTGCCATCCTAGTCTTGTCAAGAACACAACTACTTCATACTATGTGTCCCAATTTATGCAGTGGTGGAGAGGCACTGGTACTCCTCTGGAAAATGGGCTGGTGCAATACTTCTGAAGGTGGGGGGCAAAGGGTGTAAGAAATATCCCTTGGTCAATTGAGATTGACCGGAGGTACGATTTTAGACTTTCATTGAGATCATTCCGAGGGAGGTTCACAAACTTATTCGACCAGTGAAGATAGAAGAACATAAGGTAATGGAATTTTTGGTGAATCCAAGCGAAGAAGACGATGGGTCTAGTGGGTCAGATGCGGGTTTGGACCCGATAGGCTTTAAAAGAAATGGTTTAGTTGCGGGGGTGAGCGAGCGTTGCGGTGGGGAAAAACATTCAAATGAGCACACGTGTTCGGGAGAGAAAGGGGATCTCGAAGAGGAGAAAGCCTCTTTTATTGGCAGCAGTATAGGCCGAGATGGGCATAGGGGATGGGTGAGTCTATTAGGGGGTCTCGAAGAGGAGAAAGCCTCTTTTATTGGCAGCAGTATAGGCCGTGATGGGCCTAGGGGATGGGTGAGCCTATTAGTGGGGATGGAGGCCAGGCCCAACTCAAAGCAACACGAAGGAAATCAGGCCGTCGATGGGCCCATAAGAAAGTCCCAAAAATGGTCTGGAGACCAAAGGTGCCTCGAAGCAATCGTGGGCTCTCCAAGTCCAATATTGAAGCCATAGATAGGCTGGATGCCATTGTGGCCTCTCTCAGCACAATTTTAGCAGACCAGCTAGAGAAGAAGCTATCACCCAAGTATGTATCGGAAGAGACGAGGGAAGCTGCAGATGAACTGCAGCCTGAAAAGATTTCTCCGACGATGGAATCAGACGAAACCCTCAACAGGGAGCTTCCAAAGGCTGTTCATGTTGGGGCTGAACCTGAAGACGTGATAACCCCCGTTGCATCATTGGAGCTGAGAGAATACGATAATGGCAGACCCGTTTGCTGTCGAGACTTTTGAGATAACGGGGGGAGGTATTGTGATTGCTGATATCGCCGGTGCATCCAGCACATTAGTTGGGGATAAAGGATGCGACTTCTTTGCTAGGACCATCCCGCAAATTCTTCCTCAGGTTTGGTCGTGTTTTAGAGCCTCTCTACCTGATCAGACTATGTATTGCTCTCAAATTGAGAGGCAAGGCTGGAGCATCCCCCTCTTTACACCAGGTTCGACCTTATCCTCCTCCCACAGTGAATTTTATTGCAATTTATACTCCGTGGATCTGTTTGGCTGTTGATCCTTGCAGATCAAAGGGCTTTCGAATGCTCAATCACAAGAGCCAATTATCAAAATAATAAGCCATGGCTGTGACTGCAATATTCCCTGGATAGATCCAAATGTGGGGGAAAATCAGTGGAGTGGGAACGAGTCTTGTGCCTAAGGGTGTGTATGGAGTGGGATGGAACAGGTATATAACATGCTTCAGATTGAAGCATCTGATAGAAGTGGTTTCCGGAAATGCAGGGTTGTGTCGAGTCCCGGTTGTCAAAGTAAAACAACGGAATGAGGTTGCTAGAGTGGGACTCTTAAGAGAGGTCCGGAGAGAGTTATAGAATAGGGGGATCAGTAGGTTTTTAATGAAGATTGTAAGCTAGAATATAAGAGGTTTGGGGGGGACAGATAAGAAGAGCGATTAGAGACTTATGCATGCGAATGAGTTCAGATATCCTTGGCATTCAGGAAACCAAAAAACCATCCATCGATAGAAGACCTGTGAGGAGATTATGGGGTGATAGAAACCGAAGGTGGGGGGTAGTCGGGGCAGTTGGTTCGTCAGGTGGTATCCTAATTGTATGGGACCTGATGTCGGTGTGTGGTGAGGTGACCGTAGTGGGGGAGTTCTCACTATCAATCAAATTCAAAAATGTAAGTGATGGTTTTGACTGGACCCTCGTTGGGGCTTATGGCCCCAATAGAGCAAATAGGAGAGAAGCCTTCTGAGATGAGTTGGTAAGTATAGGTCAGTCATGCCACATGCTGTGGTGTCTTGTGGGTGATTTTAATGTGGTTAGAATGGTGAATGAAAAAAGAGGGGGGGGACCAGAATAACACGAAGCATGAGGAATTTTAATAGCTTCATTGGGTCACAGGAGTTAGTTGACTACCTGCTTGTGGGGGCAAAGTTTACTTGGTCCAATAGGCAACCTAACTTGATTTGCTCCAGACTGGACAGATTTCTAACATCAGTCGGGTGGGATGAGCATTACCTCTTCACATCTCAATGTGCACTCCCTAGGCCAGTGTCTGACCATATCTCTATCTTAGTTTCTACAGAAAACCAATGTGTCCCCCCCCATCCTTTCCGGTTTGAAAATATGTGGCTCTTGCAACCGCAGTTTAAAGAAAAGGTGGAGGATTGGTGGAAAGGTCGTCAGAAGGATGGGCGGGTTTAGATTTATGAAACATTTAAAGTTTGTCAATGAGAGAATCAAGGGGTGGAATAAAGAGGCCTTTGGCGATATGAGAGAGAGAAAAACCAAGATGATGAAGGAAATTGAAGGTCGAGGTAGGTCTTGATCCGAATGATAGAGGTCTAAGACACAAGGTGAAAGAGGAGTTGGATAAACTACTGAAGCAAAAGGAGGTGTTTTGTAGACAGAAGTCTAGGGTAACATGGCTTAAAGAGGGAGATGGTAACACGGGTTTCTTTCACAGAGTGGACAGTCGTGCTACTCCATACATCGTCGTCTCAGGTTCCTTTGAGGTGGTCCCTCCCTTGTTTGGGGTCGGTCAAGCTGAATTTTGATGGCTCTTCTGTGGGGAATCCGGGATCTTCTGGGATTGAGGGAGTTTTCAGGGACCATACAGGGAGTATACTGCTCCGCTATTTTGGGCCTATTAGGGAAGGGAACTTGATGAGGGCAGAGTTACTAGCTTTGGTCGCAGGGTTTAGAGAGGCAAGGAATCAGGGATTTCAAAACATGGAGGTGGAGGGGGACTTGACTGTTGTCATATCATGGATGAGGGAGAGGAGGTGTCAATCGTGGAGATTATCACATTCTTTTATGTTGGCACTCTTTCTGAGGGATGGGATAAACATTTCATTCTCGCATTTCCTTAGAAGCGCCAATGGTCTGGCAGACCGATTGGCTAGAGAGGGGACCGTCAGGGATTCCTTTTTTAGCAAGGCTGTTCCCATTGAGTTAGTGGAAGCGGCGCAATAGTCACTATTTTTTTTTTCCGTTTCTTTTTTTTCTGTTTTCTTCCTTTTTGTTGTTTTTGCCGTTTTGTTGCTGCTGTTTGATCACTTCTTTGTGGCCTCCAGCCTTGTATATTCTAATCCTTTATTTATATAATCTACATTAACCATAAAAAATTAATATAATAATAATTTGATGAATCCACTAGACATTTGAGTATTCACATTATTTGTCCCTTTTCACAAAATAGGAAAAAAAAAATGAATATTAAAATTGTAATGTACAAAACAAAATTATCAATATGTATACTGGATATTGAGTCCTTAATAGTAAGAGTTCTTTTTTTCTACCCCTCTTATGTAAACCTCTTTCCTGTTCATTACTTGAGCCTTTTTCACCTTTCCATCGGCTATAATTTCAACTTACTATTATTGTGCATGGTTGTATAGCAGAATAAAAAATAATAAATCCTTTACAACAATTACCTGATTTGTTGGTAGCTGCTTGCTCCATACTGAAGCTTAATGCTTTCAACTGGGAGATCACCTGAAGCCCAACCACATTTGCAAACATTGTGGCAGATTCTCTGTGTTCCTCGGTGAGTCCAACATATAGCATGTCATCCAACCTCTTCTGCAAATTTGAAACAGGTCGATCATGTTTGCTGATATTCTGAAGAATGATACACTACACCAAACTCCCCATTCATTACCTTGGCAACCTCAAGCACGTATTGACCAAGAGACTGATACTTCCTTACACAGTGACGCACGTCATGAGATTCTGCTAGATATGAGTTGTTTGTCAATCCTGCAACCTATTAACAAAAATGACAGTCAGCAACGTAACAATTCTGTCCAATTCATAATGTAGACATCGAAACATGAAGTCAAACAAATTTTACATAATTACAAGAAGATTAGTCATAATGAAAGGATAATGGACAAGCTGAATGTTGGGTTGTTTTTCTGCCTGACTGTACAAATTTCACACTTGCGTTTAATTAACACTTCACTCCCCTGCAGTAACATAGCTGCTATTTTTTTTTATAATTACTATTTCTAGCATCCTATAAAATTTCTTCCTCTCTTTAAGAAAATCATAGAATGTTGCGCTTGATTTGACTACTCATTTCTTCATGCTAATAAGATGGCCAACTAGAGAACTTTCATGATCCCTACCTACCAAAGGATGAATGCATATATTGAAATTCCCTTAGATCCAGTCTGTAGTTTCTTTTCACATATTACTTTTATTAAAAAGAAAGAAGACTGTGCCCCTTTCCCTGCAGTAAAGGTAATTGAATTCCCTACTAACTCAATCAAGAGAAAACTTGAGTTCTGGGCCTCTCGGTCCCATGATCTGATTGGTTTAATCTGTCATGGCATGTTACAAGCCAGTGATCTTTGCAAAAAGAAAGGAGCTTCACGGTAAGGCAAGTAGACTTTCTCTCTGGATCCGGCATCATACTTTTTTAATGAATAACAGTGTGTGTGTGTGTGTGTGTGTGTGTGTGTGTGTGATGGTAAAAATGTACAGATTCATAATATGCTGACCAATTATGAAAACAATCAGATGCAAGTAAACAAAAGCAAAAACAAAAAACATAACAGCTTACTACAACAAGTACAACACAAACAGAATCCTCAATAAATCAATCTCCAACCGGCTAACATCTCCTCTGGTAGTATAACAGGAAAAAATCCCGCCTTTTCCCCTCCTCTAGCCAATCTGTCCACTAATTCTTTAGCAGTTTGTGGCATATTGGAGAATAACATGTTCAACCCATGAACAAAGGAGTGTGCTAAGCCAACTACATATAATCTCCATGGACATCCTTGCATAGAGGCCATCCAAGATACAACCGAATAAGATTCCCCCTTTCCTACAGATTCTAGCTTACCAAACACAGCCTCAATGATTTCTACATCCACTTGTAGTCTGAAATGACATTGGATCTGGATCTCCCCATTAGCCAACTTGCGGAAAAAACCATGTATTTCCATCCCTTTAATCCATGTAGCTTTTTATTTTTATCTACAAATTTTTTATCATTGTTTCAACAGAAGATCCAATTTAGTTCTTTTTGAGTAGAAGTTAAGGACCTAGAACAGGTACATTTCACTACCACGAAATTGAAGAAAACAGTAAGGCAAATTCATCGTGTTATTTTGTCCCCTGCAATATTAATACTACTACAACCATATGCAACAAGCTCGATACATTATCAAACAACTTGATGCTTACTTGTGTTATATTCACATGGTAGGACTGAAATCTACCATCGCCCCCTTAGAATTCCATCCTACTTCCATGCAGCTGATGAAACTCACGATGCAATCTAAGCCCATGTTGCGCTCACAGGTCATTTGGACATGGAGCAGACTGCATCTATTTTTTTTAATGAATACCATATAATTTTATTAGTGACAATGTTCGAGCCTGAAAAGTGACAACAAAGATGGCGGGCAGAGAGGGATTAATATAATTCCTGAATTTACTAACCCGATACAAGATAAGAAATTAAAAAAAAAATTACAAGAAAGAAGGGGAAAAAATACTAGCTATCCATTAACTGTTAACTCTTCTTTGCAAATTAATGACTCACATCTCTCCTAAAAGTTGACAGTGGATAATTAGAGTATACCAACTCATGCAAATCCCTAACAATAACATTCCTTGGCATGTCATAAAATTCTTTCAATACCTATCTATGCCCAATGAGTAGTTGAAAATCTAATTCTGTCCACCATATCGATAAATCCGATTCCTTCCCCTCAAATATTCTTCGGTTGAGTTCCGCCAAAACTCCCATAACACAGCATGAAAAAGATTGAAATAAAGCTTCTTGCTCCTTGCCCTCAAAAAGGTTCCGATTTCACTGCACTGACACACTAAATCTATAATATCTAGGGGGACAGTCCACCTTTCTAATAAGGTTTTAAATACCGGAACCGGTCGCCGGACCGGTTCCGTCCGGATCGCCGGTACGGACCGGTACAGAAAAAGAAAAAAAAATTTACAATTT
>JAUPMG010000013.1:10358200-10369640 GCA_031762675.1 Pachysandra terminalis | reverse complement strand
AAACCGAATATTAAAATTGTAATGTACAAAATAAAATTATCAATATGCAAACTGGATATTGAGTCCTTAATAGTAAAACTTCTTTTTTCTACCCCTCTTATGTAAACTTTTTCCTGTTCATTACTTGAGCCTTTTTCACCTTTCCATCGGCTATAATTTCAACTTACGATTATTGTGCATGGTCATATAGCAAGATAAAAAATAATACATCCTTTGCAACAATTACCCGATTTGTTGGTAGTCGCGTGCTCCATACTGAAGCTTAATGCTTTCAACTGGGAGATCACCTGTACCCCAACCACATTTGCAAACATTGTGGCAGATTCTCTGTGTTCCTCAGTGAGTCCAACATATAGCATGTCATCCAACCTCTTCTGCAAATTTCAAACAGGTCGATCATGTTTGCTGACATTGTGAAGAATGATACACTGCGCCAAACTCTCATTCATTACCTTGGCAACCTCAAGCACGTATTGACCAAGAGACTGATACTTCCTGACACAGTGACGCACGTCATGAGATTCTGCTAGATATGAGTTGTTCGTCAGTCCTGCAACCTATTAACAAAAATGACAGTCAGCAACGTAACAATTCTGTCCAATTCATAATGTAGACACTGACGCAAGAAGTCAAACAAATTTTAATTAATTACAAGAAGATTGGGTTGTTTTTCTGCCTGACTGTACAAATTTCACACTTGCGTTTAGTTAACATTTCAATCCTCCGCAGCAACATGGCTGCTACTTTTTTTTCTTCTAATTATTATTTCTAGCATCCTATAAAATTTCTTCCTCTTTTAGAAAATCATAGAATGTTGCGCTTGATTTGACTACTCATTTCTTCATCATAATAAGATGGCTAACTAGAGAACTTTCATGATCCCTATCTAGCAAAGGATGAATGCATATATTGAAATTTCCTGAGATCCAGTCTGTAGTTTCTTTTCACATATTACTTTTATTAAAAAGAAAGAAGACGGTCGCCCCTTTCCTTGCAGTAAAGGTAATTGAACTCCCTACTAGCTCAATCAAGAGAAAACTTGAGTTCTGGGCCTCTCGGTCCCATGATCTGATCGGTCTAATCTGTCATAGCATGTTACAAGCCGGTGATCTTTGCAAAAAGAAAGGAGCTTCACAGTAAGGCAAGTAGACTTTCTCACTGGATCCGGCATCATATGTTTTTAATGAATAATAGTGTGTGTGTGTGATGGTAAAAAATGTACAGATTCATAAATATGCTGACCAATTATGACAACAATCAGACGCAAGTAAACAAAAGCAAAAAAACAAAAAACATAACAGCGTACTACAACAAGTACAACACAAACAGAATCCTCAATAAATCAATCTCAAACCAGCTAACATCTCCTCTGGTAATATACCAGGAAAACAAATCCCCTCTTTTCCCCTCCTGGAGCCAATCTGTTCACTAATTCTTTAGCAGTTTGTGGCATATTGGAGAATAACATGTTCAACCCATGAACAAAGGAGTGTGCTAAGCCAACTAAGTATAATCTCCATGGACATCCTTGCATAAAGGCCATCCAAGATACAACCAAATAAGATTCCCCCTTTCCTACAGATTCTAGCTAACCAAACACAGCCTCGATGATTTCTACATCCACTTGTAGTCTGGAAATGACATTGGAGCTGGATCTCCCCATTAGCCAACTTGTGGAAAAAACCATGTATTCACATCCCCTTAATCCATGTAGCTTTTGATTTTTATCTGCAAATTATTTCTCGTTGTTTCAACAGAAGATCCAATTCAGTTCTTTTGACTAGAAGTTAAGGACCCCAGAACAGGTACACTTCATTACCGCGAAATTGATGAAAGCAGAAAGGCAAATTCATCGTGTTATTTTTTTCCCCTGCAATATTAACACTACTACAACCATATGCAACAAACTTGATGCATTACCAAACAGCTTGATGCTTACCTGCGTTATATTCACATAGTAGGACTGAAATCTACCATCGCCTCCTTAGGATTCCATCCTACTTCCATGCAGCTGATGAAATGCACGATGCAATCTAAGCCCATGTTGTGCTCACAGGTCATTTGGACATGGGGCAGACTACATCTATTTTTTTTAATGAATACCATATAATTTTATTAGTGAAAATGTTAGAGCCTGAAAACAAAGATGGTGGGCAGAGAGGGATTGATATAATTCCTGAATTTACTAACCCGATACAAGATAAGAAATTAAAAAAAATATATATTTACAAGAAATAAGGGGGGAAAATACTAGCTATCCATTAACTATTAACTCTTCTTTGCAAATTAATGACTCACATCTCTCCTAAAAGCTGACAGTGGATAATTAGATTATACCAACTCATGCGAATCCCTAACAATAACATTCCTTGGCATGTCATAAAATTCTTTCAACACCTATGCCCAATGAGCAGTTGAAAATCTGATTCTGTCCACCATATCAATAAATTCAATTTCTTTCCCTCAAATATTCTTTGGTTGCACTCCCCCATAACTCCCATAACACAGCATGAAAAAGAATGAAATAAAGCTTCTTGCCCCTTGCCCCCATAAAGGTTCCGATTTCACTGCACTGACACACTAAATCTATAATATGTAGGGGGACAGTCCACCTTACTTCTATTGCCCTCACAAAGTGGCACATATCTTCCAAGCAAATCTATAATGGGGAAAAAAATAAGACTTAGAAGTGAACGTACCTTTGGAATTAAGAGACTCAACCCTATCAGGGCAATCTAAGGCTGGAATTTGATTGATTTCACAGGATGAGGATCCCTAATAAGAGGGAGATTCCAAAGCAGCACTCGGGGAGAGGAAGTGAGCACAACAGCCGCTAGAGCATCCTCGAATAAAACAGCATTATAAAGATGAGGGAAGATAACAAAAAAGGGGAATCGCCTTAAGCAATTCTTTTCAATTTCTGATTTTCTAACCATTGCCTAAACCAACCAAGATATGAGATAAAAACAAAGGGTAAAGAGTATGAATTTGATACCAGAGACCGGTAGAAGATACCTTCACCTTACTGTTAGCATCCCAACCATTTCTAGCAATTCCAAATTTACTATGTATCACCATGTGCTATAAGCTATCCTCTTCTTCCATGAAGCGCTATAACTATTTACCTAAGAGAAAATTGTTTCTGTTCATAAGGTTACCAAATACCAAGTCCCTCCAATTCCACCCTCGTCCACACTCTAACCATGGTATGTAGAAAGTTCTTAGCTATGATCAGCTTAGTTGCTAGCACTCTGAAAACCTTATGTGATATGCCTTATTTAAGCTTCTTGGATATCTCTAGTTCCTTGTTATGTTTTCTATTGAGAAGACAGTACATCACTTATCCTCACATGTCACTAGACATCAGACAGACTACCTATGCTGGAGACCAATACTTTTAGGGTAATAGGTCAACTCCATACCAATGGTACATGGCAAGACGTCAGTTGGGAAACTGCTAAGCAGCTGCCCTAAGAAAATATGATTTGTATTGCTTCAAAAGTTACTTTTCAGTTATTTAATACACGTCAAAAGGTTTTTCATCGGATTGGAATGGCAGGAAAAAGATTTATGTGGTAGCCCCAACTAGACGGAATGAGGAATTTTTTTGCTGTTGTTGTATTTCCTTCTTGTGTTTCCATTGACAGGACAAAGGTGACACTTCGGTGCATGTTAAGCTTCCAAAAACTTTAGAAAACCACAATTTAGCAAGTTAATAATCCACGACTATCAAGAATGAAAACTAATTAAGGTCGACAACATGGATCCTGTTCCACTCACTGCCTTATCATGGATTTTTTTCCTCATTGTTGGAATGTCTAAAATCTCTATTATATTATATATCAATGTCAGCAGTAGGTATCAGAGACCAACACTCCTTCAACTGACCCAAGCATATCATACTACTTGATCCATATACATATACTAGATTGTATCACTGGCACAAGAGCATCTATTGTAATTTTCTATGTTGATTTCACTATAACAGCCAACGTAGACTTGGTTTCTTTCGAAAATTTGTTTCCCTACTTTGATGAGCATAAGAGACAATCAAAATCAGCATTGAGATCAAAGAAAGGAAAGCATGGGAACACCCATAACTGAGATTTATCTTTTTTTCTAGTCTTTAAAATTTAAACTTACAATATCCTCTCTTTTGTTTTCAATTTTTTTTTTCGTGTCTGTGTTTTTTGGGTGTTTGGGAGTCAGGGGGTTAACATTCATTCAGTATAAAGTGTTCTTCTTCTTTTTTTTTTTGGGTTTTTTGGGTATGTGGGGGGTGTTAACATTCATTCAGTATAAAGAGAATTTCAATTACGTGTGAAACTATGAGGATGATGCATGACAAACGCAAAAGCAAGCCCAACCCGAGGGGCACACCCTCACACCCCACTGTAAGGACCTAAGAAAACAATCACTCAATTAGAAAGGAAGTCCTTCCTGTTGAGCCCCTCAAACTCTACAAACTCTGATTTTTTTCAACAAAGGCCAAATGTCTCATCAATCATCATGATATGACATGGTCGGTGTGGCGCTATTTCTTACAGTTGATTGAGCTTAGCTGGGTATTGTCATCAGATATATTTGTGCTATTGTGACAGTGGTGCTTTAAGGGGTTACGGAATAGGAGGAAGCGGACCTATCAATGGCTCTGTCATGCAATTTTATGGGGCGTCTGGGGGGAATGGAATCCGAGAATCTTTGACAAATCACACCATGGGTTAAAGTATCATTCGGTACCATTACAGATTGGCCGATATGTCTCGGTATTGGACTCGACTGATCTGAGACCTGCAATGGTATGTATCTATCAACAATTAAAAGCACCCTTGAATTCACTCGATGTCTCAAACCAATCTAGTCCGATACAAATCTGGATCGGACATACAATTATACGTATCTATCAACAATTAAAAGCACCCTTGATTTCACTCGATGTCTCAAACCAACTCAGTCCGATACCAATTCGCCAATTCGTATTGGTGTCGGAGCTGACCGATATTGATATCTTAAACCCTGGATCGTAGGCAATGTTGTGTAAAATTGAATCGAATCGTTAACTGTGAGGTGAAGGCTTTGATTGATCAGGATTCAAGTAGTTAAATCATGAGATTCAAAAATATTTTTCATGAAAATTAAGAAAAAAAAAACACAAAAAAATCTAAAAAACTATGTTACAAGTCACTCACAAATCTTAAAATAAAAAATGCGCAAAAGAAATCTAAAAAACTATGTATGTCATAACTCAGTGGTCACTCACAATCCATCATTTAAAATCATACTTTGCAGAGTAATGAACCAAAAATAGATGTCACATATATGCCAAGCAGCATTCATCCATCTCATTAGTAATACAAAACTTTTTCAAGTCCTAAAAAAAAGCATCCAATTCTTAAAACTAACACAAAGTGAGGTACATGATGCGTATTCATAAATTTAGGTCTCTACCAGAGTTTTAACTAGATTCATGGCCATGAATCTGAAGATTCCTTGTGCAATTCACATTTTAAATCTTCCAATTCAAATTTGAATCCTACGATTTTTAATCATCTGTCATTCAAGTGAGCGATTCAAATTATTTTACGTGGGATTCGATTCGAATTGTACAATTTCAAGAACACCAATCACAAGTTTATAGGCTATCATTGAGAATATTATCTTTCAGACTGCTAATTGGGTCTCTGTTTTGAAGAAAATTAAGGATGTACCTTTGGGAGGTTTATTGAGTTGGAACCTGGTTACGTTTTCCAGCTTCGCATGCAAGGACTCAATCGGTGTAGATTCCTCCACCTTTGGGTTTCATTGCATTGAACTTTGATGGGTTCTCATTAGGTAACCCAAGAAGGTCTAATATTGGCGGTAATCTTGGAGACAGTGGAGGATCTATTATTCACATGTGCTATCAGGCAGAAGCTGTCATTGCCCACAAAGAGGATAGGGAACTTTAGGTGAGAACCTGATTGTGGATGGAGATCTTTCTATAATGTTCTTACATTAAATATTTGGCTAAGACAGTAATGTCGGCTCCGGAGATAGGCTAACTGTGTTTATTTAGCAAGATCTATTGCACCTTTGATGTATACTTCTTTCCGATCGGTGCATAGATCAGCTAACGATATTGCAGATGACTTCAAAGAGATGACTTTACAGTTATGGCGAGGAGGCTTTGCTGTAATTCAATTCTAGAAACAGTTGATTAACTGTGTTTACTTTGTTTAGCCAGCATTTATTTTCTTTTTTCTTTAGTTCTAGTACTTCTCTGTTTCAGCAGCTGTGGGACTCCTCTCAATCCATGGCTTGCCATATTATGCTGCCACTATATTTTATATAATGAATAAAGCTCCTTGTTATCCATTACAAAAGGAAAAGGAAAAAAAAAAAAAGGAAAAGGATATCTTCTGCAAAATAGAATCTTGTGAATCGAAGACTTGTACACACATGAATCAAACAATTTCCTAGAGCTCTCTAGGAAGACCTATGAAATGTTGAGAAATGATAATAAGAAGATACATGAATATCTAGACAGCTCCCAATGGATAACATACATGCTACACTTTCTTCTCCTTGTCACAGAAAACACACCGCTTGGAATGCTTAGAAAATTCATTATGATAATTTTCTCCAAGATAAAGTCCACATAAGAGATTTGACTCAGGGAGGCACACAACTATGTGAAATACTTGTCCTACACACTCAAAGCTTCCCAACTGATAATAGAAGTTTTTCATAAAAAGGGGCCTCTTTAGAGCATAAGTTCACAATCTCCTATCACAGCCATCCATGAAAAAGAGAACTCAAGATGGGCCAAAAAGGAGAAAAAAAAATTCAACTTCCCTACTCATATTTATCCCACTAATGGAATTTAATTCCCCAAACCCCATGCATGGTAGAAGTATATATATAATCATGGTCATCCACACCACATCAATCATCCTCCCAGAACTGAATCTTCGCCCAATTTCCAAAGTCAAATTCAACCCCTTTTCTCCTTTTTTTGCAGGCAGATTTGATCCCTTCCAAATCCCTGGCCCCCAAGATCCCCTCCACCATTCAACTGTCTAGCTACCCTCAGAAACAGAAACACCAAACCTAATGGACAATATTTTTATTTTCTTCATTTTCAGACTTTTATGATGAAAGGAAATAAATATGCATCATAGCAAAAAGAGCTAAAAAATGGGAAAATTTATATAAACAAGGCTATAATACAATCACTTCAGAAGAATCACAAAGGCAATTCCATCTCTTTAAAAATTTCTGTGCTTGCAGCCCTTTCAACAAGAGAATCTGCCAGAGTTAGCTGATCTAAGGGCCCATAGCTGGGGATATATTATGGGCACATGACTAGTTTTTGTTTTAACCATCCCAGTAAGAGCTAATTAACAAGAAGCATCTTTTGGAACCACACTTCCAAATATTATCAGAAACTCTGAACCACTAATAGAAAAAAATAAATAAATAAATTGAAAGCACATGAGCATCAGAGATAGACGTGAATTGTCTCAAATTAACATACCTGGAAAGTGGCTCCATTATGAATGATGTCGTGAGCTACTGGGTCATTGATAAATTCATGTAATGGCATAACAATTGCTTCCATGTTGTACGAGTCATTGTTTTCTCTGATATCACCATGAAACCCACGTTTTCTGGCATCTCTCTGTCATTAAATTAAGAGAGGCACGATCATTAGCTGTAAAGTCATGTAAAGCAATCAAGGGAAACTACTACCCAATCAGAAGGACAAGTTTCAACTATTTATTCTCCTAAAGAACAAAAATGAAGAGATACAATTATGAAGATTTTCCAAGTTAACGAAAATGCTTTAGAATGAAGATTTTCTGTCTCTGGATTACATCAAAATGCTATCCAAGGCAGGGAAACCCATGAATGGACAGAGGTCATCCAAAAGAATACTACAGATCAGGCAGTCATCACATGGGATACCATGTACTATACAATATACTACCTTGACCAGAATATTCAATTAATTTTTGAACCCCATTACTTTTCAATCCTGACTCCTCCAAACCCTACTTTGTTTTGGCTTCCCCACAGACAAGCTAAAACTCATCAAATCTAATTGGAGTTTTTTTCTGATCAGCTTTTCATCAAAAACCTGTCTTCAAGAAAATATCTCTTATGAAACCAGACATGCTCTTAGAAAGAGGAAAACTAGTTTAACAATTGTACTCCTCGGAGCACTTTAAGGTTTCAGGTTTCTTTATTTAAGGTGGCCTAGACGATTTCCAATACTCTAATGGTAATATTCAACTTCAATTTAGATCTATCTCTAGAAGTGACAAACATTTACAATAAGTTTGTTCTGATCAGTAAAACAAAATATTGTATCAAGTATAGCGGACCGAACCCAATGTACACGAAATGCATCCGGTGATCAAAGTCGGACATACAAAGTCTACACGTGGATTCTTGTGTGAATTGATAAATCAGATTAAATAGAATTTCAAAAGTCAGAGGAGGCACACCCATTAAACCATCATATATCAAAGAAAACATACCCGAGCAAATAGGTCCTTCCTCATCCAAGGAACCAAATACTTCCACGGCCAAATATCCAATGTACTTACTCCATTTTTTGAACGTATACGTTTAGTCATTTGAGTTGCAGAAGTTAGATTAGGATGCACCAAAAACCTAGCTGCAACCTCTACTGAAAACTCATAGGTGCTGAAGACACGGTCAACTGGGTTTCTTAGTATTGTCACCACTGAAGTTATTGCCTTTGGAAGTTTTGACACCATGCTATAGTCATCATGAGTAACCATCAATCTACAATTTGGTTTGCTGCACAGAAACCAGAAATACACCATTTATAACACTTCGTATAAGTGAAATTGGTAAGAAATTACAGTAATGGACTGTCACATAAAAAACTGTCAAGCTACTGCGAGAATCATAAATCATAATATGCACCAAAATATCGCTGTTATTCAGTTGCAGATACTTTGTTTTTAGTCGACGTACTTCTAGTCACAAGAAACTAGTGGATGACACATTCAACCAATAAGAGAGTGCAAGCAATAGCATTCACAACGATGATGCCATCAAATGAATTAAAATTGATAAATAGGTGGTTAAACAGCTATATAATGAACACAGTAGGTGTTTTTATAATTTATAACCCGTATATATTAATCTCCGAAAGTTTGTTAAAAAGAGTAAGACCCATTGTCATTCCATTGTGTGTATATGGTTAACAACCTCTAGGCTTTCAGTTTCACAATCTATACAGACTTACAAATTCAAAAAGGATAAGAACAATTACAATGTTTTGTAGGCTATTACCTCCTGAATAGAACTAGCTCCAACATTCAAAGTTCTACATATTTTTAAATTATGGATAAGATTCATGGCCCTTATTTTTTATTTTATTTATATATATATATATATATATATATATATAGGGAGGGGCTATAGGTTGCCAAAAAGGCAATTGATCTCCAGAATTCTCGTGGGCGAGAGTCGTTGGCTTACCACTTCATCTATACTGCGAAAGAGTTTTCCGTGTGATTGGTGAAGTCTGCAGATATATATATATATATATATATATATATATATATAGATAGATAGATAGATAGATAGATAGATAGATAGATAGATGTATGGAGGAGGGGCTATAGGTTGCCAAAAAGGCAATTGATCTCCAGAGTTCTCGTGGGCGAGAGTCGTTGGCTTACCACTTCATCTATACTGCGAAAGAGATTTTCGTGTGATTGGTGAAGTCTGCAGAAGTTACATCAGGTCTGACATGAAGACAAATGTTAGACTGGAATTACAGTGTAGGTTGTTTGTTAAAGCAGATTCCCTTGGTTACTATTCAATGTTGCTTAAAGTTGTAATTTGGCACGAGAGCAAGCCTAGATCCTTTTTGCTACTATAGAGGCTGTATAACCTTCAGATTCCCTGAGCTGAGATCAAACCCTTGCTAAGGAAGATACGGAAGGTTAAAAACGTCTTTCGTGGGCCATGTGATGGGTCTACGGGTAAAGGGACTGATGCAGGATGGCAAGAAGCTCTTCAGGTATAGACTCAAATAATAAATAAAAGAAGAAAAAATAATGGAAAATAATCTAACGGAATCTCACTGTCAAGACCGTGACAGATTAGAGTCTCACCAATCTGAAACAAGGGGGTGGTAATGGAGTCTCACCCCTACTGGGGAAGAAGAGGAGTCTCATCTTAATAAAATAAATTGTGCTGAAAACGATAATCTTATTATATATTCCAAAAGAGAAGATTACACCCATATTTATAGAAATAATCACCAACTTACAATCACACCAGGAAAAGATAATCCTTATCTTAAACTAAAAGAAGATAATCTCTATCTTAACTTATTCTCCTACTCACACTGACAAATAAGAATACAGTCCGAATTACAAACTAGTACTATGAATGATTGGGTCCATGGGTTTTTAGGAAACCCATAGATCAACAACCAACTAATGGGCTTGGGCAGGGCTATTTACATCAGGGACATTGGGTTATGGGCTGGTGGTACCATGGAGGAAGCCCAACCAAGGAAAGAATATCCATCTCAACCCAAGGATTTTTCTGCTGCAAGGAGGATTTTTCAAAAGTCAAATTTAAAACAACAGCTGGAGCAGAAAGTTCTTAAAAGGAAAAAGCAATTAACAGTAATTCACCATCACAAATTGGAACGATCAAAAGGAACAGTTGTTAACAAAGTTAGAGAAGGGTTGGGCAGAGTTTGCTCAGAGAGCTCATCGTCAATCTCGCTTGGTGATTTGGGCCAGCCTTTGATGAGAGGCAGCACATCCAAGCTAACCCACAAGATAACTATTTGAGTCCAAATACATGAGTTAATGAAAATAACACATCTATGTCCCAAACAGGCAGGTCAATTAAAGGGGAGGAAGAAGGGAAATTTGAAGCTACTTGTTGAAGGGTTTCTGAGCAAAAGCCTAGAGATTTCATCTCAAAAGTTTTCGAAGCTAATTAGAAGGTTTACTCTTGGCAGTAGAACGTGCTCTAGTTCAAAATTTCGGTGAGCAATCTTCTGGTTTGGAGCTTCTCGTTTTGATGGATGAGAGGGTGATGCTGATTTGACTCATAAGAACGTGAAGCTTTCATTGCATAGTTCTCCTTAAGCGGATGACAATGTGGCCTTAGAGAGAATAAAAAACATCTGATGGAGTTTACATGAAGCATTCTTCACCTCCACATTACCAAAATCAAGGATGTAAATGTCTTTGTTACAAGACATGTTGTTGGACCATTCAAGGGACATGTCGGTGTAACATGATGGAAAAAATAAATAAATAATGGAAAAAAAAAGGTAAAAATAAGTCTTTTTTAGTAGAACTGTGTAGGAATCTAACTTGGAACTAAATATATATATATATTTTTGTTCAGCACTAAATACATTTAATAACCCAAAATATGACAAAAAACA
>JAUPMG010000013.1:10326583-10338016 GCA_031762675.1 Pachysandra terminalis | reverse complement strand
TATATGTAAGAAAATGAACTCAATTCATGCATATCATATCCAAGTATGAACATCCAACATAATGTCAGATCACCCATTTCCCCCTAAACTCAATAATCTGCCTTTTCATAACTCACCCCACCTATTCACAAAATCTGCAAAACAAACATCAAAATATTCTGGATACATCCTTGTCCAATGAAACAATAGTGCCACGGCTTTTCTTCTAAGAACTTCTACCAGCACCTCCTTTCCTTCAAACACCCAATTATTTCTTTCCTTCCACATAGATCAGCATATGGCACGTGCGCATAAATTCCATAGGATATCACGTCTGGATTTCTTCTTCCTCCATCCCCAAGCTGACAAAAGGCAACTCAGATCTTTTGGCATTACAAATGCAATTCCGAAACCTTCATCATCATATACCTTATCCCAACTAGTTGGGGTCGGCAACAAGAATCCTGTTCCTCCACCCGAATTTGTCATAAACCATATCTTCAGTCAAATTACGAGTATGCAAATCTTTTTTGATTGATTCCATCTAGGTTCTTTTGGGTCTTCCTCTCTCCCTCTTAGAGCCTTCAATGATTTCTCTCTTACACCTTCTCACAGCTGCTTCCCTAAGTCTTCGCTTTACATGTCCAAACCATCTTAACCTACTTTCTTTTATCTTATTTCCTCATTGAGCCACACCCAAACAACCTCGAATATATTCATTCCTCACCTTATCTTTCTTAGTCTTCCCACACATCCATTTCAACATTCTCATCTCAGCAACGTTCATTCTATGCATATGTTGCTTCATTGTTGCCCAACATTCTGATCCATACATCATAGCAAGCCTAACGGCAGTCCTATAAAAATTTCCTTTTAATTTGAGTGGAACATGATCGTATAACACTCTAGAAGCAGTTCTCCACTGAAGCCATCCAACTCTTATTCTATGAGCAACATCCTCATCAATATTTCCCTCTTAAAAATAAAGACTGCAATTCGTTAGCCATCTCACAATGCACTAAAAGATAGTTTAGTGACGCTGCCTCCTTCTTGCCACGTAACAATGATTGGGGATAATCCAACTTCTAAGATGATCAATCATTAATATCTTTTTGCACAATGTAGGAATGAATCATCATCATTCGCTAAATAAGACACATCTTAACCTCTAGGCCACTATTAGTTTTGTTGTTCTTTCTTCTTTTCTCTTTTGACATGTTGCAAAAAGGAAAACACCCTTCTGGGGAGAGGATGCTACTCTGCTGTTTTATTTGCTTATTATTTGACAACTTGTTATTTCAGCAGGTTGAAGTTAATTAGAACTATCTTGATATTTTCCAAACAACCTAATCAAACTTCATATTCTCAATTACTGAAGTACACAAAGGGTACCTTGTGATGGTCTTGTAGATAAGTTTCTCCACGGATCAGAAATGTAGAAGGATCAGCTTCTGTACAACTGCAAGCCAAAGTACAACTTGGATCTTTTGGTAGAGTGGCTCCATAGCAGCATGAGATACTGTCTTCCTTTGCCACCTCTTGTAACTCCATATAACCTTTTTTCTGAACTGTAACACATCGAAGTTTCAAGTTATTTATAATTCCCTTGGTAGCTATTCGATTCAAATAATTAGGCATTTGTTATACATCTAATAGGGCTCACCAGCAAGATCATGCAATTTTTTCACAAAAGTTGCAGCCGATAACCTAGGATGGCATATATCCTGCACATCTCAAAATTTTAAATCAGCAAAGCCTATAATGTTGGTTAAAAGCAAAGCTAAACTGATTTGAATATGACAAACAGATAAAATTAATGAACTAATGAAGACACTGAAAGTGAGGACTATTGTAAACTGTGTAACATGAAGTTTAGAATATCATCTCCCAATTCAAGGGGGGGAAGGAGCAATATGAAAGCCTTCAAAATTGACCAAAATAAAGATAACATTATAATTAGTTTCCAGAAGATTTAAAGCCCATAACATGTGGAAACATAGTGATATTCATAGTTAGAAATCATCACCCAACATCAAAATCAATGTTAGAAATTAGAAAATTAAACTAAAATGGAAACTGCTTCACTCGGAAATTAGCTGGGATGACTGAATGCAAATGGTTATCGAGTACCAAATCCAAATTCTTGTCTGCAATGAGACACACACACACACATACACATGGAGAGAAAAAAGAAAAGTATTTGCCACGACTTTGGAGTAGGAAGTCAGACCCAAGGATTTAAAGGATGGATAAGTTGAAAATCAAGTACCTGAGAGTACATATCTGGGCTCAAATCAGAATCCCACACACTCTCTGATTGGTTATATTCTGATGATTCGAGAACATCAAAAAACTCATCAGCCGCATCATTCAGTTCCACAAGACTGGCAGGTCTAGAAGGTGTTCCCTCCGCCTCTTCTTCCATAAAATCATCGTCATTAATTTTCCTATTCTCTAACAGGGTTCGAACTTCTTTGAGATTCTCTTTTTCACTCAGAGACAACCCAAAGTCTCTTGACAAATCTCTGAACGAGAAATCAAAGGAAAAGTTTCCTATTTTAGCTTTGAATAGTTCTCTTAGTGCTGCAGGCACAAAAACAAGAATGGCACCTACTTTACACCTAGAAGATTTGTAATTCAAAAAGAGCAGAAAGTACAGTTATGCTACATCAGTTTGAATATAGTACCAGCAACTCTCCCAAGCATGTGGATGGTTAAAGATCTTGCTGACGATTTTCGTAGATGAGATTTCCAGAGCTTCCAATCAATGGCAAGCATGTGTTTTACAACTGATTGTTTTCCCTGGTTCATTGGAGATATCACATATCCTCCACCTGCAAGAGAATAGAAAAGTCAATATCCTTGACTTTTCCATCAATTTTCCTCATCTTGCAATATTTCTGCGCAAATTTTTTAGGAGTAATATCACCGAGAAGAGAAAATTTTGAGAGATTTCCCTATTCCAAAGGTGTAAAATTTCCCTCGAAATTAAAACTCAGACACCATGAGCACAGATAATAATAACCATAACAACAACAATACTAATATCGTGGGGTTCAATTCTTGGGGGGCAGTTTACTTGGGGCCACTGGAGGCTTATCGGGTCGTTAACGATTCGTCGTGGTGCGCGCAAGCTGGCTCGGGAACCCCGGTTATCAAAAAAAAGAAAAAAAAAACAATACTAATATTGTGGATGACACTTGTCATTACCGCATAAGGTTGAATTCACAAGATAATCTCAATCATCAGAACTAAGTATTGGGGGGGGAGGGGGGGGGGGAGACATTAATTTTAGGTATCAATCACTGTGGAGGCATGACATATGTATACTGGACGTAGAGGGGTTGGGTTCTTTCTATTCTCCTCGCCCTACTTGCATACATCTTGTCATGAGATTGTTAAATGGTGATAAAGCAACCAAGATGAAAGTAGGTAAAATGGATAGATTCCATGCTTATAACATGTATGATATATATATATTTATGTGTGTGTATGTATTATAAAAGTACATATGCATATGTATATATACATATATGTGTATATATTATATGCATGTATTTATATGCACATACATATTTGCACATAAAAATACAATAGAGGTATAACCTAATAGAAAAATGGAAATACTGTGATTGCAAATAGATCTTTTTTCACACTGCCTGCCCAAAATTTAAGCAGTTAGCTCCCAGTAGCAATAATATTAAAAGATAATAGACTTTCAGATAACCTTACAACATGATTACTCAGAACAAAAGAAAGAAGCACATAATATGGAATCCTCCTAAAGGTCCACAAGAAAATGAGTTTTCTAATTTTAAAAGTCAAAGCACACGTTACTTTTAAGGCAGGAACGGATATAGTCTTTCCCGGGTGGACACTTTTCGTGAAACACAGAATGGTAGAGAATTACTATGACAAAACAAACAAACGCAGTTAGTTGCTGATAAGAATGCCTCTAAAGTCAGAAATTGTTCTTCAAATTTTCCTTCAAAGCATCACTACCATATGTTCCGTCATCCTCCCTTCTCCAATAACGCCGTAACAAGAAATCTCTTTGTTTCATCCTCCTGTAAACATGATATGTTCAATAACGGGTATGTTTTATATATATATATATATTCTATTCATGATTGGGGTTAGGATGTCTATGCATTACTAAGAGGTTCTAGATCTCACCAAGGTAACCAATCTTTATTCAACTGCTTGTGAACAATATCAGTATGACCATCAAGGTGCTCAATCACGCTACCATGGTGAAAGCAGAAGTCCCATCTGCAAGATATTAAATAAAGTTCAATGTTTGTGCAATATATGATGCAGTGCTATTATCGTGATATCCAAAATATCACTAAAAACTCATTAAAATGAAGTTATAAGCTTGCAAATCTAGTTGGAAGCCATGATAATTCTGATGACAGCATGACTGTCAAATAAATTTTCATAATTTATAAGTGTTGGAATTAGATGAAATAATCTAGTTATCTTACTCTGATCTTGAGGAACCAATAGATAGAAGCGCTTGGAATATGGCTTCTGAAGTTCCATCAATCACACCCACAGCCATTATTGCTGGATGGTCATCCCAATGCTGATGACAGGAGAATATTCAGAAAGAAAACAACATTTTGAAATATAAAGTTGGTAAATAAGACGAGCACGCTACCTTCCCATGGAAACCCCTATCTTTTGTTTCTTTAAACAGTCGTAACCCTGCACAAGTTTCAAATAATAGATATGCACGTTCAGCCACCCAGAAAATAAAGGAATGAGCAATTTAGTGCTTACCATTTTGACAACCGAATATTGTCCATGGAGAGGGAGCAATTACGTCAGATGTAATTGGCTCCATCTGCATGGTTGAATAAAGAGTCCAGTCTAGCGAGTTCATACGTTCTGCCCTCTTGGAACTGCTCAATCTGTCACAACAGAACACTTGTAAGCAAAGAAGAAAAGGGGGCACATATAACTGTAATATGTGTTATAGTAGATTAGTAATCTTGAACACATTCACACATGGCAGTGGAATTACCGCAACTAAAGAGATCCACGAGTTCCACGCATCACTCCCTCACTGCTTGTCAAATTTCAGCTCCAGGGTTTTATACCGTGTTAAATGAATGGGTGGCCAGATATTTTAGATTGATCAAAAACTGTTTGAAACATATTTCAGTGATTGACAGGTACGCTTTTAAGTAGTAGAGGCAAAAGTATCATAAGATAGTTTGAAGTGAAAAGTTTGAAATCAAGCTTCAAAATCTCAGTTAGAGCTGTAGAGGTGTGATAAGCAAACTAGATGGGACATTTTGTAATATAAGTATAAAGAAAGAGAATGAAATTTTCCTTAAAAATTCAATGGCTGTTCTTTACTTTGATTTATTCAAATAACGAAGAGGTATCAGAAAATCAGCTTGATTTCATGCAAGGAGATCAATTATTGAGACTATGTTTTCCCTTAGACAATTAATGGAGAAATCTAGAGAGAAATGGAGAGACCTTTATTAATCTGGTGAGTTTGGGCGAGAAATGATTACCAAACAAATACATTAACATTATTAAAGACATATAAGAGGCAGAGCTAACTGGTATAATAACATTTGGTGGTGAGACCAATGAGTTTCTAGTAACAATAGGCGTACGCCAAGAGTCAGCCATGAGCCTTTACCTATTTGAATTGATTATGGATGAATAGATGACTCGTTAAGAAGAGTTTGTTATTTGACGACATGGGATTCATGAACCAAACTTGAGGAGGAAATGCAAAATTAGAACCATATGGGTACCTTATGATCAGAAGATGCAAGTCAAATGAAGACCAAAGAGATCTTAATGCTTGAGAAAATTTCTCGTACTGTGTTTAAACCAATGCAAAATTGAACTTCTTGTTTTTTCTTGATTACATATTTGATCTTTGTAAAAGGGCATCCATTAGATGCTTTCAAAAAATTGCACGGGGGGTAGTGAAACCATGCCACAATTCTGAATTTGAAAGAACTGAATGGGTACAAAAGTATGGTACTTAACAAGAAAGAAATACATAACAGAACAGTGGGGTGCAGAGTTGTTGTACAATTCAACATAGCATCCATGTGTAACATATACGCAAGAAGAACATAATCACTTAATTTTCCCCAACACTACTTAACTAGCTTTCTTGACAAAAAAGATTCATGAAAAAAAAATTCACAAGAACAAAAAAGAATAAAAACATTAACTGTGGAGTTATATATTTTGTCAAAGTGGAATGCAGGTGATAAATTTATTACCTCGAAGACTGGCATTTGCTCTTAGAGAAGGCCACAATATTTTCTGCGGGATTTCTACACTCCTACACAATTGCAAAGACATTACTCTTTTCTCATCAAAACAATGGTCGGTGAGTTAGAAAAAAATCAGCAGTTTGGAACCTTTAATGCAGCTTCTTGAAGGGAATGGATCCATTTAGCTGCTTCTTCTGAACTACTTGCTCCTAACTATGAAATTGAAATTTCAAAATTTAGAAAGCCACAAGTTGCTGGTTGAAGATATACATACAATTAGAGAAAAATTTACCACACCTTAAGCTGATCATTGTGATTAGAAGTATTATAAAGGGTGAAGATAAAGAATGCCTGCAAGTTGCAGAGAAAACTGTCATTACATACAGTTGCAAAAGTAGATGAATCACTCCCAACAAACAAATTATAAAAAGAAAACAGGTGTGCGTGTGTATATTATATAGCCCAAAAGGAAATTGTTCTAAAATTCATACTTTTCTATGAATGCTCTCTCGCCCATTGTCTGTGACCCGAATGCAGGAATCTATAATTGCACTTTTTACAGAATCCTGACAAAACAATCAAGTCCTTGTAAATAAGTTTCTAGTTGAGAATCAAAAATAACAAACATGTACTTTTCTCAAACAAATATTAAAAATGAAACAATATATACCAAAAAATGACTTACTAAAAACAAGTTTCCATTCAATATAAATGTGGACATTTGGATACAACCCACACATGTTACAAAATAAAGAGTTCTATTCATAAACATATCTGTACATGTACTGAAATGGCTATTTTCTCTCTTTTCAAAAGTTATTTGGTATTTCGCATAGGCTAGTCAAAATTTCAGCATGTCTTTTGTTTGGGTGGGTGGAAGAGGGTTAGTCCATCCTATTTCTAATCAAATCAATTTTGTCTACTCACAGTCCTTATGTTTCTTAGTTCCATAATCCCTCTGGCGGAAGGACATTTATATTGTATGTATGTTCCGGTCTTTGCAACAATCCGTTGTCCACTTGCATACTATGCAAACTTGGTATTTGTGGTAATACATTATTGTCCTTGGTTCCTTTTAAACTGCCCTCTTGTATTATGGGACCGGGCTTGCTATATTGTTAACAGTATATCAAAGGAAGGCAGCTCCACGTGAATATTTTTGTTAGCACCATTAAATCCCCAACCATGTTGACAGATTGCAAACATATTTTAGCCGCTAAAATATTTAATCTTTTAGTGTTTTGATATCTTAATATTCTTGTATACTCACCAAATGATCCGGTAAGACTTTTGTCCAATCAAGTCATCCAAATGAAGCAAGCATACCTCAACAGAATAAGAGATCTTTGAAGCAGTTTTATGGGCCCAAATTCTCTACTACCAAAAGAAGAGACGGGAAAAAAATTCACCATGAACACCCCCTTATATCCCATAACCACCTCCGAGCATCTAGGCCCTCTCTCACAAGCATCAAGTGAAGAAGGGTTAATAACAAAGCAATCGATGCTGGTTCCCAATCAAACAACAGCTTCTTGAACAAAATCCTCCAAGATATATATATATATGTATGTATATATTCTAGATGAATTTTATATAATCATAATTTTTAATAGAAAATAAATTTTTTAACAAAAAATGAAAAGAAAAATCAAATAAGTTGTATATTGGGGAATTGTAAACAACATATAAGTAATTGAACATAATGCTAGGGGAGATAATTCTAGAATAACTAGGTTTTCTCCATCTTCTCTAAAATTCATATCCCTTTTATATAATTGTAGCCTTCTACATTTTAATGGAAAATAAAAATTTCAAGAAAAAAAAGAAAACAAAAATCAAACAAGCTCTAGATTGGGGAATTCTAAACATGCAACTCATTGAACATAATTCTATGGGTGGTTCTTAGAATAATTAGGTTTTCTGTAACTTCTCCATAATTCATATCCCTCTATGAATTATGAAAAGAATCAGTAAACTGTCATTACTAAATTACTAAATGCTAAAAGCTATGGAAAGATTGGAAAAAACTAGTATTCGGCAGATTTTGTAAAATCTGGAAAGGTTTTGCTCTTCAATTTACTAAGTAAAGGATAAAATATGTTTTATCTTTAGTCGATTAAATTAGAGTGACCATTTTGAACCTAAAACAACAACTTAAAATACAAAAGCGTTAGTCTAGTGCTTTAGTGATCTTAATAAACACTCTTTAATGTCACCTTTCAGTCAAAAGTTGATGGAAGTCATGTTTCAGTATGGAGATGGGGGGAAGTGGAATTAATTTGATTTTAGAGGAATTCTATAAAACCAGGGTTATAAGGATATCACATTTTGATCAAACTGAAAGGAATATTCTTCAAGACTGATATAAGACCTGCCATTTTCTAAGGGGAATGTTGAACAACAAAGAAGCAACACGCTTAAAGGTAAGTCCTACCTAGATAAACTGATGGTACAGGATTCATGTTATAAGAGATCTAGCAAAAAATTTATGTCGGCTGTGACCCGACTAAATGCTCATCCTTTACCCGGACTGCGACCCAACTAAATACACAACAACATTGGCTGAGCTATCTTGAATCATTTGTCCATAAGGAGGGGCATATTTATGAGGATATTATCGATAGGATTAGAGCTAGATGGCTTAAGTAGATAGGTGCTTCTAGAGTGTTGTGATCGATGTGTTCCACTCAAGCTAAAAGGTAAATTTTATAGAAAAATTAATGAACCTGGTATGACGTATGAAGCAGAATTCTTGGTATCAAAGAAGCAATATGGTCGTAGGATGAGTGTTGTTGATATGAGGATGTTAAGATGGATGAGTGGGAAGAATAAAAAAGATAAGGTGAAGAATGAACCTATCTGAGAGTGTTTAGGAGTTGCCTGAATAGAAGATTAGATAAAAGAAAGTAAGTTAAGATGGTTTGGACATGCAGAGTGAAGACCTTGAAATTGACTATGAAGATGCATATTGAAAGATCTAAGATGGAGAGAGGAAGACCACTTGAGTTACTGAATAGTTGGGATAAGGCATTTTGTTGTTGTTGCAACCTGGATAAAATCTCAAACCACGTGAACAAAAATGCTGACATATTAACTGAGCAACAACTAAAAAGTCACTATACATCCTTTTATTTGTTTACTTTTTTTTGGGCCTTAATCATGTATTATCACATCATAAACCAACCATCTAAACCTTATACCATCAAGTTCAAAACAAAGAATGAAGGAGGATTGAGATAGAGATGGCTGAAATATCAATAGCTAAGTTATAAAGCAACAAAGAATTGATCATAATGCAAAAAATGATATAATAAGAGATCTCAAGGTTGAATGGTGCAAATCAAAATTCAACCAAAGTTCAATTATTTTTAAAACCAAAGAACCCGGAGAACTGATATATGCAGCGTTCCCTATTGATGCATAGACGAAAAAGTGGGAGAATTCCAGAATATAGAGCTCATACATGTTTAATAACATGTTTCACTAAAGAACTTCCCAAGGACACATTGAATTGTCAATTATATAGAGGAAATTTTTCTTCTCCCATTGAAATACATCGAAAATTCACATCCTCTTTCTATTAAACACGTTTCACCAAAGAACTTCCCACGGACACATTGATTTGTCAAAAATATATAGGAAATCCGTCTTCTCCCGTATAAATACATCAAAATTTCACATCCGCTTTCTTTCACATTATCACCATTGTCCAATCCTTATCCCGACCATTTGGGGTAAAAAATCATTTATGGGCACTACTACAAGAATCATCAAAATTCAAACTACACTAGCCTTTCTCCAATATGGATCGCCTACAATCAATGCTCAAACACCAAAACCTTGACATCCCATTGATTTTTATGACAAAAACATAATATAAAGAAGGGAGAATAAAGCAGAAAGAAGATCAAATTATGTAACACGAGTAGAATCAAAATTCAAAAAGAACAGCACTAAAATTTCCTGGGTACTAATAGTGAATCAAGAAAAACGAAAATTTTTGAATACCCATGTACCTCTTTTGTTGTTACAGGTATATATTTGAAGCTTTGAAGATAGTTATCTTCAAGAACGAAATACCGCTTCCGTGAGTATTGTAATCCAATCCGGTTGAAACGAATGAGATAAAGCCATCCTTCCATTCTTTCATCATTTTGTGAAACTCCCATCTAAGAAATCTCACAACCCTTCTTCTTTGATTCCTTATGTTTTTGCTAATCAGAAACTCATACCCATGAAAAGAATATTTTGAATGCTCTGTGAAGTTTTCTTACCCCAACAGAACCAAGAAACCAAAACGAAATGTTTATTGGTATAAACAAAAGCGAAAAAAAGAAAAAAAACGAAGGAATGAATGGAAGAAGATGAGATGATCGTCTGTTCCCAACTAAGGGAATCAGATGATCATTGCAGGAAATACCCACCTCCTTGAATTTCTAGCTCTCTCCTTCTCTCTCTCTCCCTTCTGTTTTTCTCTGTTAGTAACTGAATGAGCGCGTTTGTGATACAAAATTTGACAGAATAGGAAATGACTAAATTGCCTATATGCTTTCATTCTAATTCCTTTTAAAGTAAATAAACAAATACCGAACTCAGCATAGAACAGACCGGTTGTGAACGGTTAAGATTTTATATAAAAAACAAAAATTTATGGTTGAAAACAAAGTTCTCTATTATAATCTATAATAATATGTACTTAAGCTATGCAAGGCCGAGGATATTTTTTTATGTTTATTTTATTTTTATAATAGTTTTGAAATATTTTAATTATTAATTATATCCAACAATTAAATTTGTTGCTATAAATGATATTTAAACATAGATATGACAATTGGTTGGGTTTAGCCCGGCTTATATAAGTGCTTATTTCTGCTTAAAGCTTATTAAAATACTTTTTTTAAATTAAAAGTGTACTTGGTAACACCTAATGTGCTTACCCATAAGGAGAAGTTATTGAAAACAACGTCTGTTATCATTTATGAGGAAAGTTATTTCTAAATTTTAATAATATTTTTATAATACATATTTTACCCCTAAACTATCATAAGCACTTACATAAATGTTATTTCTAAACTTTAAAATATTTTTATAATATCTATTTTACCCCTAAACTTTTATAAGAACTAAAGTAAATGTATTTACCAAACGCTATTTTCTTCAACGGTGTCGTTTGGCTCTCATTTTCGGAACTCATTCC
>JAUPMG010000013.1:10279685-10301565 GCA_031762675.1 Pachysandra terminalis | reverse complement strand
CACATACTGCATCCTAGGTTTCCAACAGCGGATTCTAGAAGGCGTTTTTGCATTTGAGTTTGCATGTCTGTGTGGAACTTATCACATCCAAGTATCTATATGCATAAGCATAGAGCTTAAACAAAATATGCTAAAACACAGGTTTTCCTATTTCTGTACATGGATGTAACCTCAAATCAGACAACCACGCCTTGGTTTCACTGGCACTCATTACAAAGCTATTCAAAGAATCCTAGGACCTAGCCTTTCTTCTGTGATAATGGACCAGCTCCTGATCAGTGCCCCGAAATATGTCCAAGGTTGCCATAATGCTCTTAGAACATCTAAATCAATAGGTGGTATAGTTTTTGGGCCACCGCCACGAGGTGTAGCCTAAGTATAAATGGTTTAAATCACCAAGTATGCCACATATAATACATAAAGTCTATAATCCAGTAGAAGTCAACAAGAAGTCTTCTCAGCATACAAACCCACATAGAAATTTTCACAGCTTGCTTGATGCCTGCCTCCATCCCTTAACCACCCCATCTACCTCCACCTTGCCTATAGAATACTCTGTTGCATGCATTAACCATTCTGTAGAAAAAATCTCTTTTCTAGTACCCAACCTTAAGCCAAGTAGCCCTGAACCTCTGTCTCCAACTGATCTCCTCCAATCTAGCTAGATGCTTAGATTCCATCTTTCAAGTAATCCCTATCCACCCACTCCTTTGATCCCAAAGCATCCCTTTATTCCCTGTAATCCAGCTCCTTGATGCTATGCAAAGTTGATTTCTTCTTTACATCAACCCTCCGTAACACCTCCTTATTCCAAATGTTTATGGCCTCTTTTAAATTTTTCAACCTTTTACAAAATACAAGACTTGAATTACCTATAAAATCAAAACTAGACCACCAGTCCCTTACTTTGACCACAAAGGAAGCGTCCTCCAACCACATGTTCTCAAACCGAAAGGGAGTTGCTTTTTGAAAATTCATCACGACATTCCAACAAAGTGGGGACATTATTCGACATGGTCCAGACAAAGTTGAGGCTTGCACAAAGGAAAGTTATCTTCCTAAGTAGGTGACAGCAGAAATCTAGGCAATTTTGACAAAGATGGATTATCTTGATTGCTGGACAATGCAAAGTTAGCCCCACACCCAGTGGCACATCAATCAACTCACTCATGTTTATAAAATCCGATACCCTTGTGTGCTGGCAGATATATGGTTACGATACATTCCTTTTGAACTAAGATTCACTACTTCCCATTTCATTCATAAAAAATGTCCAGTCTTTGCTATGTCTCCTAACCGCCTCTCAACTCCCCCACAATTCATGTAATCACTAATCTGTCAGCCTATCTATCAAACCATGCAACCCTGAAATCAACTAAGATTCACTACTTCCCATCTCTTTCATAATAACAAATACCGAAAAAGATCGCAAGGGGCAGTCAACTAATTCAAAAGCATTCTTCTTCCATCCAATCGCAAGACCTGCACCCACCCCTACAGCAGAAGAATCGCCAGTCTACCTCTCTAATATCCCATATCTCGCCTAAAATCATCCGTTCTATCACCTACATTTCGGTCTCCTGTAGGACAACCACATCAGGACCCCATAACTCCATCACTGCTCTCGCTGAGGTACCAGATCCCAGTGTGCTTCGTTCAACAGTACATATAGAATGAGTCTGGTAGAAACTTACCAATTCTCACAAGGAATGGAACAACAGCCATGTCCCTACAGCTTAAGCAAACTGCACATCATGCCACAGTTTCAAGGGCTCAGCACAGACCAAATCATAGGCTGAGCAACCAAATTCAATTCCCTCATATTCCAAGAAATAGCTGGGAGCTTCATTTAAAAACATTAACAGCCCCCTTAGAATTTTTCCTACCTTCATTTCAAGAACCAGCACCATATTACGATCACACAGAGTTCACATCAGTCTCTACAGCTCTCTTGTTCTTTTCCTCGTAACCACTTTGTTTTCATGTTGTTTTCAATGGCCACAAACACTGCCATTTCCTATGCTTCAAAACCCATATATGGCAGTCCCATGAATGTTCAGGATCAAACCCTGTCATTGTCAGTGCTCCATAACCCTAGCCGGACGTTCTGCTCCCACTTACTTTAGTTTCTAGCTCCTCCCAATTCGAGGGCTTCACAAGAGATTATTTCCCCTCATGTTAGGCTGTCATTGGGATTGAAATATTCATATACAGGATTAATGAAACCACCTGCGGACTAGGGCTCTCCTTTCTTGACAGATTGCCTCTATCAATAGGCTGGCCTGAGGACCAAATAAAATAAGAGGATAAGTCCGAGTCCAACTCACAACAACTAAAACCCAGTTCTTATACTTCTTGATCTGATTAATGCCTAACGGCTAAATCTCAGTCAACTGAATCCCATCAACCTCATCTTCTTAATAACTTTTGACAGCTATCCACCAAGCCTATGACAAAAATTTGAAATTTGAATGGCAATATTTCTACCATACCTCCATATGTGCTTGTATGGTAAGAGTTAAGGGCATTATTAAGAGCCCAAGACCTTTAGCCTGGCCTTATTGAGACCCCAAGAGCTTTAGGCCCAAAGGGCCCAAGAAGGTCTTCTTCAACTACCTGACTAACTTCAATGATCGAACCAAAACTTTTTATTCTGGTAAATAGTTTCGCTGGAATAATTAAGGACCAAGGAAGCAAAAAAAATCTGGGTTGTCTCTCCTGATAGATCATGCACTCGCAAAGTTCCGTACCAGATTGAACAGATATCAGATTGGAGGAGAGACCCCCCTTACCAAAAATTTTACACCATTAAGCTCCAATCTATTATCCATCTTGAGGTCAGTCCTCACATACCTACCACAGGCCTCCCCAATCACCTGAAAAACTCTTTTGCACCAAGATGCAATGACGAACTAACCACTCTTGTGAATAATCCTCCTTCAAGCATCCCAGCAAGCTACCCCAAACATCAAGATATATAATATGGCCCCAGGAATCTTGTCCTCTCGCTCGAAATGCTAAGAGCTTTGAATATTTTATTTTTTATTTTTTGATAATTAACACACAATATTATTAATATAAAAGAGGAAGCAATACAACTGAAAGGACAATGGGATTGAGATGAATTCCAGGCTGCCCGAACAAAGATGAAGATAAAAAGAAGCTAACTGCTAATGAAACAGGAAACAGCAACTGAAAAAACATACAGAATAGACTACACCCAAAGTAAAATATAAGTCTAAAAACCAGACAGATATACCACCAGTCCACCACAGTCAAGATCCATATCTACAAACATAGAATCCTGAACTGCACCTCTCTTGACCAAACAATCTGCCAAATCATTTGCAGTTCTGCTAACCCAAACAAAGGAAACCCTCGTGGAAGCAACCAAAATCCTGATCATCAAAATGATGTTTGAGAAACTCCAAGAGCCAATATTACCACTTCTAACCCAATTAATAACAACCGCAGCATCCCCCTCCACTACCACGCTAACAAAACCAAGACTTTGTGCCTCCTTAATTCCAAACAGCAGAGATTCAACTTTGACCCTCATTGCCAAACCATCCCCAGTTGGACCAGAAAAAGCATGTAATATAGAGCCGACCTCATCCTTGGAAACTCCTATCACCAAAGTACCTGGGTTACCAAAAGGACAACCGTCAAAATTAAGCTTCACAAAACCTAAATAAGGGGCAGTCCACATTTCTTGAAGCCTAGAAACCTAAGGGCCAGAAAAGCAATTGACTTCCATCTCTTAAACTGTGATAGACATCTCCTGCAAATCTTCAATCACTGAAGCCCACATGATTCCTTTTAGTACCCCTTCCATGTCTACAAACCTGACTTCACTTAATTAAATGATTCCTTTTAGTACCCCTTCCATCCCAAAAAAGAATCTCTTTGAATCTTCTCTAACCTCTTCACCTACTTACCCGACATTCTAAAAAGTGACATAAAGTACACCAGTCAATTTGTCAACACTGATCAGATCAACGTTATTCTATCCCCAAAAGAAATGTAATTCATTTTCCATCTAGCAAGTTTCTTCTCAAATTTTTCAATGATCGGATCCCAAAATCCTATTTTCTATGGGTTATCACCCTAAGGAAATCCAAGATATGTCAGGGACCAAGATATCGTCCCACCCAAAAAATCAGCCAAAAATTTACTCCTTTCCTTCATCTAAGTTCACCCTGTAAACCTTACTTTTCTCCAAATTAATATTAAAACCAAAAATCTTTCAAAGCACTCCAAATAGATTTAACATGATGAATTTCTCTCAAGATCCTCCAAAAACACCATAGTATCATCCAAAAACTAAAGATCATTTCTCACTTTACCTTGTCCAACCTCAAAACCCTTAACTAAATGCATAAACCAACTAAAAACATCTCCTATAATAGTAAACAAAAAGGAGAAAGGGGATCCCCTTGGTGACTGCCTCCAGTAAACAAGAAAAAATATTTAACCACCCTGTTTAACAAACCGAGTAGTGAACATTGCTAACACACCTTATCTATCACCTTTCCACTTTCCTCCAATTTAGTGATCCTATTTTTTCTGTCTCCAATTTTCCATCCTATGAAAAAAAAAATAGTTTTCCCATCCCCTTATTTCAACCATTTAAATCTGGATTTTTGCCTTCAATAAATTTCCTCCCTCCTAGTCCTAGATAATACCTCCAACTCATTTCTAAGGACCGTTCCCCTATACATTCAATTGAAGTCAAATTTCTGCCTTCTTCCAAACCATCAAGACTATTAATTTCCTCCAAAATCATCCTTTTCTTTCTCAAAATCAAGCCAAAAACCTCTTCGTTCCATAATTTGAGCCCTTAACAACTCCTAATGACTTCATAAATCTACATTCTTCTCCTCCCATAATTTTCAAACTTCCTCCTTGAACTTGTGGGGAAGAGTCCACATATTCTCAAACTGAAAGGGACGAGGACCTTGAATCAAAATTTTAAAATACAGGACTACTGGGCAATGATCTGAAGTTGGCTTAGGCAAGGCTTCTTGAATCAGATTTTTAAAATGCTCCACCCACACTGGGGTCACTAAGAACCTGTCCCATCTACGATTAATGGAATTCTATTACATATTAGACCAAGTAAAGTTTTCTCTCATGGCCATCATAGGAAGGTTCATTAAATTCACCGATCCACAAACCCAACAAAGCCTCGCATGCTCCTTGTCATCTACTACCTCCTTTGTTTTAATGAAAAATTCAAATAACGTTAAAATTCCCACCAAAAAGCCATGATAATCTCCATTCCTCAAACACACATATTAACTCCTCCCAAAGAGCATATCTGAATCTGGGTGTATTCGGCCCATAATCTTCTGACCATTGCCACAAAAAACCACTATCGACATATCTAAACTTGATCAAAATTGAGTAAACACCAATCCTCTCTTCTAAGCCAACCAAATTATCCTCATTCCATAAACCTAAAATACCTCCCGAGGAACCTACAGATGGTAGAAGACATCATATCTTGTTATCTCCATTCCAAATTTTATTCATTCACTGACAATCCACCTCCTCTTTTTTAATCTCTCGGAGCAGCAAACATCTGGATCTTGCCTATTATTCCTGACACTACCCAAACGTCAAATTTTCCAACAACATATTTTCATAAAGAACCCTAAACTCTCACCCCCGGACTTCTCGAACCAGAACCACAAGCCTCATATTTAACACCAAACTCCCACTTTTTAACTTCCTCTCTCCTCTACTAGTGTTCTTCCAGCAACTTCCCCCCTAATAGAAGCCTTATTGGAAAATCTGAGTCAAAAGGTACACAATTACCCTCAGGTTCGTTAACCTCAATACCACACAGTTCAGCAAATCCTACAGCATAAACAGAATATTTAATACCATTTCACTGTAAAAGTCCACCTTGAATATCAGCACCCTCTTCCAACCATTGCACTCTATTATCACCTAGATTAGAAACCCTTCCCTTATTAAACCACAGATTGAGAATTCAGATGAAAGTGATAATCTATGACATACAGAAGTAATAAAGCACTGAAGGGCAACATTAGACGGGATAAAAGCATTTAAAGATAAAAGTCTGAAGGAAATAAAACTAGTAAAACCAGGAACAAACATACCAACCTGTGAGACCCCACAAGAAAGTGAGCAAAAAGTAAAAAAGATCGAGTACCTTAGATTAGGGCACCTATTGAAATGATGCTTCAGAAAGTAAAAGTCCTCCTTTGCACCAAGAAAAAACAGATCATTGCACCTAGGATCATTCTCCACCAGATTTGCAAAATGTGAAGGTAAAGCCTCAGCTGTCACCTGAATCCACCACTTCCGCTTCTTCAAAATCATCATCACTTGATCTGGTCTCTGAATCACTAACACAATAGTCTCGAAAACCAGAGCCCAATCTGCTTCCAAATCCTCTATCTCTGATCTAGAAGGAATTTTATTCAAAACAGAGACAGCCCAATGATTCTCTGAACTAAATCTCACTTTGCCTGAAGTAGAACTCTCCGAACCAATCTCTGCACAGTAATTTTCCACATTCCCTTCCCACCGAGGGGTCCAAAATGCACTGACCCTTCTGAAACACTGCCCAACAATTAGGCATTTGCTCCTCTGAACAATAAGAATCTCGCACTAAATCTGGGTAATGGCACAAACCTGGCAATACATCTTCAACATCTGATTTGGTTAAAGAAGCTTCCCCACTCCCCATACCTCTAACAGAGAAACCATCTGCAATTTCTCCTTAAACTGTCAAACTGGCTACCGATCACCCTGTTCTCTTTCCCCAACCTTAGGAACTTCCTGATGAAATGTGCCTCTCCCATTAAGAGACGCAAGCTGCTCCTGACAAGCTTTTCCCAAAACTGCCTTCATTCTCCTAATGTAGCAAATGAAGCACCCCTGTGAGCTCTCCTCTCCCAGATACCATCATCAGATCTTGACCTCCTAGAATCTTTGAAATTCTTCCTCCATGATTCGTGGTTCTTAGGAAAGAAAAATGTTCCCTAAAGAATCAAAATAGAAAGCTTTTTGAATGATTGAAAGTGGATTGACAATCGGAATCAAAGATTCCTTTTATCAAAAAATCAAGGGGACATTAATTAGCTGAGGAGTGGGGCCGTCTACTGGTCCATTGGGAAGTGAGAAAAAGGTGGAATTGAGCCCTATTAAGTCACGTAAAGGGGAATATATAGGAATGACACATGGGTTCTATCACTAAGTAAATACTGTACATGGTATCCGCATTGTAAAGTAGACTATGCTTTGCCCAAGGAGGTATTCCTTGAGCCACCTGCAGCGTGTTTTCACCCTGAGTGGCAAAGCCAATTGAATGAATTTAGTAAGTATGGTTTTGACTGCTCCCAACCCTCTGCATGTCTCTGCAATGAATTCAAAAACATCTTTAGACTAAAAAAGGGGAAGACCCACCACATGAACCCATGTTCCCGATTAATAAAGGTTCACTGGAGCAACACAGGTCACCTCCAACCATTTTCTCAAGCTAATGAAGAAACCATTACTTACCTCTATAATTTTGCAGAATGAAGCTTCTCCACCCATTTGTAATACTTCACAAAAATAACAGCTGTTTTTTAAATTCGGCTTAAATGAAAAGGGGGAGGGGAACTGCACTGTTCACCCAACAGACCACTTATCTGCAAAAAATTTCTATCCCAAAAAACCCCCACTTGCAGGGATAAAGATGTTCATTCTTCTACTCCCATTCTAAAACATCAAATATTTATACTAGAACACCATTATTCTCCTTTAATAGCAGTTCTGCATTCATCTGGAAACTTTTGAAAACTCCTATCACCTTCCTTTCTTCTCCCAAACTCAATCAATGCTTTGCACAGTCTTAGCATCCGCTCATCTCCAAAGAACAATGCTTTTCTGCCATTACTTGTTCTCATCCACTCCTCTCTTGCTAGTTCAATCCTTTTAGATTCAACTTGAAAAATAACCTTATTGAAAACCTCCCTACCTGACCAAGAGGAAGAGATGATAGGCCTGGTTTGATGTTGAAATGTTTTGGCTCCACCGGAAACAACAAGATTATCCAAACCAAAAGGTTCTCCACGATAAAAAACACAAAGAGCTTTGATCATTGATGGTGGCACAAACAAACATGCGCATAATAAGCCTTTTGCATCTTGAAAGGTCTAACACTATCCTGTATTACCTTTTCCTACCTAAAAATTTGGCACAATCTAGGGGTTCCCCCTAATGTTAGCCTACAAGGCAACATTTCAGAGGCCTTCATCTGTTGTCCATAGATTCCCATAAAAAAATAAAAAAATAAAATTAATAATAATTCTGTGAGTCCCCTCTACCATTCTAATACTGCAACTTTCTTCTGCGATTTGATAGACTTCCACGGCCCCTTGAACTCTTCTTTTTAATCAACTCTGCTAAACTCCATATTTGGGGGGCTCTAGATTGGTGAGATAGACCTCCCATCACACCTTTCCTCCCAGATCAGGTGACTTGGTTCCTCCAACACCTGTAATCTCCTTCTCACTATCCTGTCTCCGACAGGTCATTTGCAGTACCCTAGTTTTTCTTCAACAAATCTGGCTAGACGCCCAAATGCCAGAACAGAGTGTTGAACACAAGGCTCCAAACACCCATCTTTCCACCTCCGAAAAACACAAAGATTTAGGCATCTGTTCAAACTTAATCTCAGTAAGTTGGTAAATCCTCCTCCCCTGTTTTTGTACTCCTCAACAGCAACTTACTGCCACCTCTGCAATGTGTTACCAACAGTCCTTATTGTGGCCCATGCTCTTGATCACCTCATTCAAAATCTTAACAAACCACAAGGATTCCTCCATCGATAGTGTGATGGAAGAAGAGAGACATCTCCCTCTTAAAACCTTTCTCAGCCACTGTTCCTTGTCCTTAATCGACAAATTGAACTCGAAGTTCTTCCATTTGATTGCCAAAACCTTTTTTCCATCATGAAAATCTACTTCAATCCCACTGCAGCAATCAACCTAGTTCATCATGGAATTTCTTGCAGTGATTTGCATAGTTTTGCTTTGCTATGCTGATGGTGCCATTTTGAACATCCAATAGCACATTTGTTTTATAACTTGGGAGTCCAGGCCTTAGTCCCGATTAATCCCAAGTAGGAGGCTTGCGCAGCAACCCACCGCCACGACCTCCCACTTAAATCTGAACCTGCCCAGCTGGGGAATTGAACTTGAGACCGTGCGCCTAACCCACACAATCCCCTATTCGCCCTTACCAACTTACCAACATCCAATTGCACATTAAAATCACGAGACCTTTCTAAAAGGTAAGAAAGAAATTCCCTCATACATACCTTGGGAATATAAAAGCAGACAAACATTTAAGTCAGTTGGTACTTTTGAGCCAATACAACATATCCATTTAAATATGTAACTCATATCCACAGATCATAGCATAAAATCAAGTTTAAGATAGTTCCCACGTTTCAACCATTTTCAAGTAAAATGAATGGTACATGTATTTTGTGTGTGTGTGTGTGTATACATGTACATGTTCTGTGTGTTTCAATATATATATATATACATAATCCATTATTGAACCTGTAAGAGGGCACAAAACAGGGTTCTGAACCCACCTAGAACACCAATCATGTGTCATGTGGCAACAGACCCACATGTAACAACTTCATTGTACAGGCTGCCATGGAAGAAATCGAGCCATCAACCTATATCTAATACTGCTACTACTACTACTACTGCACACACACACACACACACAGGCTACAAACCTTTAAGAGGAGCCATCAACATATATATCTACTACTACATACACACACACACACAGAGGGGGAGAGAGAGAGAGAGCGAGAGAGAGAGAGAGTACGCTGCACATGGAGGTAAATGAGGGTCACTACACCAGCCAGGTTTCTCTTCCGTCTCCCTGTTCATGATCAAGACATTTACAAGTTACACCAAATTTTCACCAAGCAGCCCAGAAAATTCATCCTAAATCAAGATATATTGAAGAAAGAGATAGTGAACATAAAAATGCCTACTTGTGAACTTCACTGTAACCTCTCCTCTTAGTCATCTCCCATGTAAGTCCCTTGTCTGGTTCAAGACCAGGCTGAGATATCTCCAAACCATGCTTCTTTACCAACTGAATATATCTGATACAGTTGTAAAAAGCATAAGCAGGAGAAGCATGCTGATAATTACAATTATCCAGGAATTTTTACTAATTTGTCAAAAAGGACTTAAAGAAAGAAAAGAAACTCACTTATCTGCATTGAAGTGTTCCACTCCAAGATCTTCATCCCAGATAAAAATGTAATCATACGCTGCAACTATATCTGGATGCAAAAATCGTTTTGCATACCACCTAAAACAGATAATATAGATGTGCATGTAAGAACAGGCTGCATCAGGTCATTTCCCATCTGCAAGACCAAAATTGAAAGAAATCTGACAAATTCAGCAGTCTACATTCTATAGGAGAATGCGAAATTTTCTGAAACCTACGTGCATCTCTATTTGATAAGTTATAACTTTTGTTAATTAGGACAAGTTTTCTAACTAGAGGATGCTACTCAAACAGGGACCCCCCAAAAAAAAATGCAAAGCCTACCATTTTGTTTGCTTCCTGACACTAACATGAATAGCACGCTTTGACCACTCAAATTGATCCCATTCACTTGTCCGACCATCATAGTGAAAAAGCAAAATAGTGATATCCTCAGGAAACTAGCATGAAATGTAATAACACAAACATCAGTATGATTGGAAAAGGAAAAAATATTCAATTGAAGATAATGAAACTGGCCAATATAACCTTTTTGACTGCTGCATCAATATTTTTCCTCTGATCAAACCCAACTGTGAACGTCACTAAATACTTTGGCTTAGTTTTAAAATCCTGCATATTTTAGACCATAAATTTCATGAAAATAAATCTCATTATCACAAAAACTAATTCACAAGAACAATCAATGGAAACATAACAGCTGAAGACCCCGGTCAAAAAATCACAGCTAGTTATGCCTGCATGTACACATTGTTTTTGAGCTAAAAAAAGACAGCTATCTACTACAACCGTATGTCAACTACACCGATCAAAAAAAAAATATCTGTTCCACAACTATCCACATTGACCCCATCCAGGCATGCATGCATGTATAGAACACTGGGACTCGGTAATAAATGACCTATACAAACAGAAGTCCAAAACAATCTATGCATGAAGGGGAAAAATACTAAAGCTACCACATACAATGGGAAAAATATTGTTTCAGTAATGCTCACTATGACCATTGTAGCACCGCTATAGCAATCTAGAGCCAATAACCATTACATTTAATATGTCAACAACATAAGAAAAAAAACAACTGTTATTAATATGTCATTATAATGAATGAGGATGAGATCCCAACTAGTTAGGATCCTCAACTCGAATCCTGATCCACAATTCCAACTTGTTGTAAACCAAATTTTCAGAAGAATTTAGGATTATAATAACGTACACAAAAATAATTTAACAATATTCAATAATGAAAAATTGGAAAATAAACAAAAGAATTGCTAAATAACAGTGTATGACAGTAAGCCCAACCATTGTTATCCCTATTATTTTTTACTATCTTAAACCTTGACTTGAATATACCTCATTGGGTTCACCCCATAATCTACGCAAATAAAAGTCTGATTCTGAGACGACAATTCCAGGAGGTAATGACTCTGCACCATGAGGATTTGATGGAACATATATCTGAATCAAATGAACATGTGATAAACAAGTTAGTAATCTGTCCAAATCAAAGTAGGGCAATTAAAGTATGATTTGCTGTAAACCAATCACGATTAGAACACAGGCAGATGAGAATAATAAATGATCCAATTACTCAAGCACTTCCAGTTGCAAAAGAATAAAAAATGTGCTTCTAGATTATGTAACAGAAAATAAATATGATGTAAATAAAAACCAATGCTTTGCCACTGGAATTACCTTACCTTAAATTTTCACTTTCACAGGAGACTATACAGATGTAGCATGAATCATTGATACTTTAAAGTTGCAGATGATTTATGCAACAAGTAAACTAAGTTCCTTATAAAACAATAATAACTAGATAAGTACCTTTGAAATTTCACCTGATCCATGATTTTCAGGAGATCTGTTTCTAATGGATCTATTTTCATCAATGATCTCTAGATTCTCTACTTCGATGGATGATAGGAAGCTTGAAGGCAAGTTAAACTGAACGATTAAAAATGAAACAAAGTAATGATGAGGGTTTGACATAACAAAAATAAATTATAAAGATGCTAACACCATATACCTTGGTAACTGAAGCAGATGGAAATGAAACACCAACAAAAAACCCAAAGACGACTCCCATAATAGTTGTGATAATAAGCCTGGCACTCTCATTGGACTTTTTAAGAACTCCACTGCAAACCAGACAAGAGAATTAATTTAATCGATTACAAATTTACAAGGGTCATACCATAAGTGCAACTAGAAAAAGAAACAGTTCAAGAGACCTAGTAGATCAGGGATAAAGCATTGGCATCTCTATTCTAAGCAGTAAAACAAATCTTTGATTCATACATGTTACACAGACCTGCGATAGATGGTTCCCATCTTTGTACAGAAATTCAACTTGGAAGTCACACCACCAGCATCAACTATGTAGTAAAATATTGTGTCAATGCCTAGAGCAAATCTTGAAGCAAATGCAGCATTCTCCAGTACAAGTAACATCCCTTTCAAAAAGAAAAATTATTTCCCAAAGTGCAAGCCTTGCTGATAGAAGACATATGTACAGTTCCAAAGTGAGGACAAATAGACCGACTTTGCAAATTCTATAACATTAAAAGGAATTTATCTTTTTCTCCCTTCCCCATCAATCAGTTCATCAACTAAAAAGAAGCTTCTATCAGTTAACTCTGAACAATGTCTTCTCCTGATTAATTGAGATCAGTAACACAAATCATGTATAGCCACATCTTGGTCTATCAAATGCAAAAAGCAGTTGCCTGAATACATAAGCGTTGAGGCCTTTTATTTTTCCCAAGTTGTTAACTAGCCTAAGCAAATTCAACCTACACACTCCCTTCATTTTTCAGGCAATCTCCTGGGAACGAGGAACATGCTAGGTGCATTTTTCAGCAGATCTAGCAAGTGTTCAAGTACAAGGATATTATTACAGTCAAAAAATAAAAGTAATATATATATCTCAGCCAGTTGTATTGAACGATTTCCCTACCAAAAAAACAAAACAAAACAAAACAAAAAAAGAAAATAAGAGTTTCGAACCCTTTCGTCGTATCAACCACAACAAAACAACCAACATGTATTGTTTGAGAGAGAGAGAGAGAGAGGGGGGGGGACCCATAGTCGATTTAAATGGAAAAAAAACACACAATGGGTTCAACCATTGTTCAAGGCTTAGAGAGCAAAAAATAATTAAATTTGCCAATGAATGCCTTTCATTAAGATCAGACTGGTCCAATATGATCCATAACAACCAGCCAGTAAGGATTGGTATCAGAGATGACCAGTCCAATCGTTGGTGCCGGTATCTTAAACCATGAATTGATGAAGAACAGGCAAAGCATGGATTATTGCTGAAACAGAAGTTGCAGCCACCAGAATCCTCCCAACAGCTGCTAGCTTTTAGAATATGGAAGGAGCTCCAACCTAGTTGGACGTCACCTTTTTAATCACTTAATAATTACACTCAAATACAAACTGTCTTCCACTCTTTCAAATTTATTTCAAAAGCCCACTAACATAATAAGACAAACTAGAAACTTGATGGTATCATCTATTTATAGGCTATGGGATTCTTTTTGATTCTTTTGTCACTTCTACAATCCAAACTAGAATCCAACTAGTGACATAAGTCCCAGCATTCTGTATGGGAAAAAAAGAGAGGATAAAAATAAGGAACCCCTCTTCCCAGGTGCATTCTTATTTGGTATTACCCTATGAATCACCATGTAATGCATGCTCTGATAATAAATTATTACTTCCCCGAGAAACTTCAGTGGCAAAATGTCGTCTTCTTGACCGTTAAGGCCCTTGATGAACAATTGATTTTGGAGTACCATGAGCCCAATAGGCATCCCTAATATAGGATGACTTCTAAATCTTGCAAGGAAGCTCCATCCCTCCCATACAAACACACAAGCGTCGCCGTTTTGATTTTCATTTTTTTTTCAGAACCGGAAGTCAACCATTAATCAGTTTTTTTTTTTTTCTCTATTCTTGAAATTGAGGTAGTTGGAACCTGAATATAAAATGGAAATGAGATTTCCGCTTGTAGACAGGAAATGTTTTGAATTTAATCTTTGGTAAGAATGCCAGGGGGACGTAATTCGTATCAGAGTGACACAATGGTTTTGCTAGTTCAATCTCTCTTCAAGAAAATGGAACTGTATAGTTAATGGAAAAAACAAAGAGCCATTCATAGGCTCCTTCAGGACGTCAGGCAGGTCCCTACTACTGGAGAAACTGAAGAACAGAGGTGGAAGCTATTTAAGGTTGACAGTTAGCAGAGGTAAGGAGACATCGGAGCCTGAAACAGGCAAGGAATAGGCAGTATTGTCTAAGAAGCTAGTGCAAAATTTCGGGAGGTTTAAAAGATCTGCCAGGTGCACTATAATACTCTGTGAAATAAAGGACAGTATTCAAGATCTGAAGCACTGCCTTATCAGCAAATTCGGAGGTGAACCACCAAACGTGATGGAAGTATGTGAATGGACCCGAAATCACTGAAGCGGTTCTTTGGAGGTGGATGTAAGAAAGATTAAAATTAACTCGAACCTTTTCAGATTCCTTTCTGCCAGTGAAGCAATGCAAATGCTAGATCATGGCTATATATTTTTCAGACTTTACTTCCTTTATCTCGGTTTGGATCTTAGAAGTAGGGTAGGTAACTTAGAAGGCTTTGATTTGATGACGGAAAAATATGGGTGAGAATACTGGGCGTACCTCTGCACCTGTATTGTGAGGAGACACTTAGAACAGGTGGGGAAGCGTATGGAGGTTATACCAAAAAAAAAAAAAATTCTTAGACATTGATTCCAGAAAGGAATTGCAATGGACAAGAGTTAACTTTTGGTGTAAATCATCCCTCCTAAAAATGATGTAATCATCATCCTTGATAAAAGGGGAAAACTTTTCTTGCCTTGTATGGTGGGAAATAAAGCCAGTTCGCTGGGTATCTGATTCACCAACAATGGGGGCTGGAGGGCAAGTTGTAGATATGAGAAGAAGGTGGATGTTAGGGATATAAAGTGGATCCTTTGGGCAGAAAGGATCCATACATGACACATGAGAAAGATAGCAACATAGCAGGTGGGTACCATAATGATGATAGGTGGTCTTTCAAAATTGAAATTTCAAAAATTAAGGTTGACCGACTGTCACGGGAGGGCAGACCTTGAAAATGGGCCTAAACGAGGATTCGAGAAAGCTAGCTCATATTGGGATGGATAAATCCCACACAACGGCAGATGGTTTGAGTCCCAAAGGGGCCATTCGCATTGAGTGCGCCGGAAAATGAATCCTCAAGTTCATGTTATCTTATTGGTCCAATGGGCAGGCCAATGCATAAAAGGAGCTGATCCCGAAAGCAGCCCTCTTAAGTTGATGCAGCCCAAGAGCGCTCTTCTTCTTTGTCAAGGTCTAATAAGGTCATATCTTCTTGACCGTGTTCTGAAGGGACCATCCCTAACCAACGTGTGATGTGCATGAAAGAAGCAGAATCTGTATCTCACCTTTTGTTTTCACACAATGAGGTGATATGGCATGTGTGGTCATCATTTTGACAAAAAATTCACATGAATTAGTGCTTTCTGGGGTACTTGATGCACTGGGGTACTGGCAAAGGGTGTGATCAGCAATCTATTTTGTGGAAAAATTCCCCTTCAGCTATTTGTTAGGGAATTTAGAAGGAACAGGGATACCGGGATCTTTAAAGAGGAGGAGCACAGTATGGAAATTTGGGGAAGTCTATGTCTTTAGTTTTTCCATAGGCGGCACTCCTTCCAAAATTCAGATCAATTTCATTTCTTATTTTTCGAAGGATTGGGAGTTTCTTTAGGGGTGTTAGTTCCTATCAATGTGATCTTTTTTGGTCATTCTTTTTTCTTTTTCTTTTTTTTTTTTGTGATAGTTATTTGTTTTGATCTCATATTGCAATTTCTTTTTTTCTTTTTGTCCTTCAGTATACTCCACATATGCAGGAGACCTGATTGTTGTACATTCCTACTTTTCATTCTAATTTAATGATAAATGTTTTTACCGATAAAAAAAAAATCATATATTTTGTTTGGCATATAATTTTCTTAAGTTTATGTATGAGTTTGACTGACCAAGTGGTAAACCAAACCAAATCAAAGCCAAAAAATCAAAATCTAATGAGCAGATACACTAGATGATTTGATTACCAAAAAGCAGAGTTACAACAAATCATCCAGATCTAGAACAAATATAAGACAAAAAGTGGGTAAATAAAGGGAATGAAATTGGTTGAGCTAATGAGGAATGAGATGTGTAACTATTGACCAGTAGACCTCGTTCTAAGCCCGGTTATGCCAGAAGTAGAGGAAGTGTTTGGGGGTGAGAAGAGCATGTAGAGAAGAAGAGTGAGTAAGATAACCTATCCCAACCATTCTTATAATTCCAACCGTCTTGAGGCCCAATGGGCCATTATACATGATTTTGTAACCACAAATGGACATGTACCGTCTGCCATCCACCATCATTATACCAATCAAGAACATCCTTTTCCCTCTACAAGTTGATATAAGAGGCAATGCCAAGCTCTGACATATTGTCATACCAAATCATGTTCAAGGCTTTAAATGCCGCTATGGCTAGATATATCACCACTAAGGAAAGGGGAAATATCATGATGTGGACATCACTTCAGATGATTTTAGAGTATATCAGAAGCAGAAAAGGAAAGATTTTCAGTCTTCTTTATGGCTGAGCTAGGTGGCATATCAAGGTGAAGACCCCCATAAGCACATGCATCTAGAAGACTCCACATTGGAGAGGTGTTATGGGTTGCTTTGGAGTATTGAGACTTTTTTTTATGTTTAATCCTTCTAATTTGTTTAGTCATTGTTTGGTCCTTTAGAATTGTTTTAAGGGTACTTTAGTCAATTTCTTATGTCAGTAGGGGTTAGAATAGGGAGTTATAAAGAGTCACTTATGGGAGGAGGGAATTTTTATATTTGCACTTTATGTTTACCATTAGGGTTGGACGTCCGACTTTTGCTGTTTTGTTTTGTTTTAATTAATGACATTGACAAAGGAAAAGGCTGCTGTTGTGTTCTCCAGAGAAAGTTCCAGTGATTGGAATGGTGTGAAACCATTAGGAGAGATTCCTAGGTCCTTCTTTACTCTTTTTTTCTACTTCTGGTAAAATTGTTCTGATCTTTTTCTCTGTAATAACAGTTTAATTCCTCCCTTACACTTTCTTTCTTCTCTTTTCTTTTCACCCTAAAGTTAGTACAAACCTTCTTTTGGGGTTTCTAAGTCATACCGCAATCTTGTTAGACTGCTCTTTTGATCTTGTTTTGTTGCTACAGAATTTTACAGCACTGTTAAACCCTATTAACTCTACTCACTTGTTAGCCTGGTGTTTTCCTAAACCCTACTTTCATCCGTAAGCCTTGTTAAGGAATCTGAATTTCTATATTGTTTGCAGAACAAACCCTAGACTAGTTTGGAATTTCCTACTTCCTAAGATCCACTTTTTTTTTAGATTGAATGATGTTTGCACTTCTTCATTGTGGTCAATTTAAATATCAGATTTAATGCCTGTCTAGATTATTTTGACAACTTATTGATGTGAAGAAATTGCTGGTTTTATTCAAATTATTTATGACTATTCTGAAACCTGATTTCTAACCACTCGTTGCATTCATGTCATGCATGTTGCATCGAATTTTGGTATCAGAGCATGGTTTCCTAGTTTAGGGTTCTATTTTTAGTCTTCTCTTTTGGTTTCTTCTATTCAAATCGTTGGATATAGGCATAGGCATGATATAGTTATCTTTAGTGCATCAGATTTAGTTAGAGAGTCTAGAGATTTACTTTGTCCCCTTGGTTGTGCATGTCCACACATAGTGGTACTCCCTATCAGCCCAACTATCCATTACCCCCAGTGGAGATGGAACCTAATAACAATCAGCTCCTGCAGCAGATTTCTGCTCAACTAGCCGCCTTGTCCATCAACATGAATTCTTTGACTCAGAGAGTGGCTAGTTTGGAAGCAAACCGGAATGTGAAGGATAACCCAATCAATGCCTAAGTTGATCAACCAGTGAATCACCAACAGTTTGGCCTAGAGTCTGTTGATTAGGATGACTTTATATCCATGGTCGGGGCAGAGGTCGAGGTATTAGAGGGAGAGGTTTAGGCAGACCAGCACCACACTTACAACATGAAAATTACCAGGATCACTATGATCCAGGTGAACGGGTGTTTAGATCTGTTAAAGTTGAAGCACCTAGCTTTGATGGTCGACTTGAACCCACTATCTTCCATGACTGGCTTTCAGACATGGACCACTACTTCAATTGGTATGATATGTTTGAAGATCGAAAGGTCCGATTTGCCAGAATAAAGTTGATTAGGCAAGCCAAACTGTATTGAACCAATGTAAAGAGAAGGCTAGAAAGGGTAAACCAAGCACCCATCATTAATTGGGAAGAGATGAAGGAGAAGCTAAAGGACAATTGTCTTCCTCTGACCTATCATGAGAGTCTCTTATGTCATTAGCTGACCTTACACCAAGGATCAATGACTGATCGATATTATATTGCTAAATTTGATGAGTTCATGCTAAGGTGCAACGTACAAGAAAATCCTTTGGTGACTCTTACTAGGCTTACTACCTGAGCTCCAGAAAGAGCTGATTCCCCATCATGTCAGTTCTTTGGATGATGCTTATTATATCGTTCCTGAGTTATAGTGATATCTACATTTCTCTGGGGTTAGGCGATTTGAGTTCTGTGAGGCATCAGTTAGGCCCACACCTTCTGGGTCAAAGACTGTTTTGGATACCATCCGCCTAGGACTGATGCTAGTACATCCTCCAATGTTAGAGATAATAAGGAAAAATGTCTAGTTGATTGACCTCCAAAGGGGAACACTTCCATTAAGTGTTTCAAATGCCAGGGATTTGGTCACTATGCTAGCCAATGTCCCATCAAAGAGTCTAATAAAACCACGTTGATGGAGGGCAATGAGGAAGAATATGACGTGTGACTTGCTTCACCTTCCCGTCGTGCATTGTGATTGGCCTTCCTTGAGCACACCCAAACCATCTCCTTCAACTCTCCTTATGCCCACTTATGGCTAACCCCTATACGCCCTTAAATGCAGTCATTTCTAAACATACCTTCCCTATTCTTTTTTCTTTTTTATGCATATGTTTTTTCCTATTCTTTCCTCTCATTCATCTCAGCATCTTCATATTGGAGATACTCATCAAATGGACATATTACTAAAAAGTTACTCAACAATTTGTTCAAAGAGCAGCAGGTATTAGCTATAGCAACACTAAAAACTTATTTTTAAATTCCACTCCTCATTGGCATTATTCTGGTGTTTATCAGAGATGGCACTAACTGAGACAATGCATGTAATAGAAAAGTCATAGACATAACGACTAATCAAAATCAAAATTTACCTTTTTTTTTCGTTAAAATTCATAGCATTTTAATGGACTCGGCTTAAAAATCAATAAAATGCACCAGAACTACAAGGATTGCATAATTTTAAAAAAAAAATCCGGAAATTAAAGAATTCGCGAAAATGGGATTCATTCAATAAAGCAAATATTGAGAAAGAGAAATAGAGGTAGCATAATCGAGAAACCCTAGAACATAAAGAGAATTGAAGGAAGCAAATCATTCTCTAAAGTCCACACATAAATCGTTTCTCAAAATGATTAATCCGATGCGAGAAACTGAAATCAAATCCAGAAGTTCAGAAATTGCAGAATTATAAGGAAAAATTGGAGAGACTAGAGCAATGGAACTTACGAGTTTTATCGATCGTCTTCGAGAGAAAAGAGATTGAGAAGCATGACGAAGACGATTTCCTTGCCTTTTTAATATCGGCGGAAGCTATAAACTAATAAATTTCTGATACAACGAAATTACAAATGCGGAAGCAAATCGTCTGCGATATTCTTGGTGCGATGTTTCCGTGTCAACCGCATGATGCCACGGAAGCATTCCAACCCTTCCGACTCGTATCTATCAGTTTAAAATGAATTGAACACGTGGCAGCGTATGAAGAATTCAAATGGATTCAAATCATTAGATCCGGGCCATCCTGTAGTACTGACGACGCCTCTACCAATATATAAAAAGAAAAAAAAGTTATATATATATATATCTATACGATTAAGGGAAAGGAAATCGGAAAGTGGGTCAAAAAACAAATTTTTTTTCTTAAATTTACCTCAAACTATAAAATATTATATAAAATTTATAAGGACAATTTTATCATTTCACACGTTTTTTAGATTTTGATTATAACCGTCTTACCTTTTTACCAAAAAAAGAAAATAAAAAAATCCAAACAAACGTCATATCTCTTTTTAAATACTTTCTCACTCTTATTATCTCTCTCTCAAAATTGTAATTAGATAACTCTAATCACGATTAATTAATTTCTTATTAACTTTTTTTCTATTCCTTTCTCAACTACACGTCTCTCTCTCTCTCTCATTACCTATTTTAAAGGTTTTAATTATTTAAAAATCTATCTGTCCCACTCCCACATCTTTTAACTTATTTCCTATTCTTTCTCAACCACATCTCTCTCTCTAACTCGATTATTTTCGTAGTTTTTATTTTCGATATCTACATCTGTGTTATGGAACCAGAAGGCAATTCAAGGATATTTCTGCAACATCACTACGGCAAGCGTTTTTTTTTTGGATATGATTTACAGAAATAACTGATCTCATGCTTGAAATTTCAGTCAAATAGTTTTGTTTTACTATGAATTCCGATAGTGTGGTGGTTATGTCATTAGCTTAAACTGATTAAAGCTTCATTTTAAAACTGTTGATGGTTTTGCAGTACAAAGAGATGTTAAGGAAAAAGGACATTCAAAACAGTGTATCCTTCTATTTTTTTTCTAATTGCAATTTTTATTCTTTGTTAAAAGATTGATCTATGCACTGGACATACACAACTGTCCCTTTTTTTTTTCTCTTTACTTGTGTTTGCTTCCTTCATCAATTTGTAGGGGGTTTTCAGATATAGAGTTTTTGATGAATTGGAAGGAACTGAAGTAGCTTAGGTCTAATCATCGTACGCAGCTACTGACAGCTGGCACGTGAAAATGATGGTTGTACAGCTGTTTCAGTTTTAAAGAGTGATTCAGTGTATGCGGCTATACCCAAATCGTGTATACGCGCTTTTACGAAAACGCTACGTGTAAAGTGGGGTTAAATTATCCCGCCTGATCAACAATATCATATTACCTTAGATTCTCTTTTTTTTTTTTCTTTTAATCTATTATTAACTCTTTTTAAAAGCAATTTTTATAAGTCTAGATCAAACAGAATAAATACCCAACCAACTGTGTGAAATAAGTGATTTTTATTCTCTTTTAAAGCAATTTTTCGTAAGACTAAATCTAACAGAACCCAAATAGTAAATACCCAACCAACCGTGTGAAATAAGTGTTGAGAGATTGATCCTTGATAAGTATGTAACACTTATCCTTTTAGACCTATTACTGCTACTTGTTAGTCTTAGAGTTATTATAATGATAATGAATTAAAGCACTTATTGTGTTTTGCAGGTCTTATGAGAATAAAAGAAAAATGGCTTAAATTAAGCCATTTAAA
>JAUPMG010000013.1:10265821-10279585 GCA_031762675.1 Pachysandra terminalis | reverse complement strand
CTTGAGGTTCGACACCCTCAAAATAGCTCTATCCTACAAGGATTCGTCCTATTGCGAGTGGTTAATTATTATTGACACATCAATCCTTATTTTTTGTGAAGTGTTATTCTGTGAGGTGTAAAAGTAATAAATGGTGTAGATAAATATGAAATTTGAAAACCAAAGATATTCTTTCTATTTTGCAAAGTTTTAGATGTCTTTGAATTCTCATTCTTATAATTGTAAGAGATATTCTTTGAAGGTGATACATATCCAGAAGAGTGGTGATTAGCGACTCTTGTGACCTCAAAAAATAGATAAGAAAAATAAAATAGAAACTTAACAAAATAAGATAAACCTAATAGAAATTTAACAAAATAAGATAAACCTAAATCCTAAATATCCTAAATATTACAACTTGTATTCTTATGGCCATGTGTTGATTGATTCGTGCGTAATGTATTCGTTCATTTCTGGTAGTCTTGTGGTTTCTTTGGGTCTTCAACCTTCTGTATTGGATGAGCCGATGTGTGTTGCTAATCTAATTGGAGGGGTAGCTACTCTACACCGTATGTGTTTGGACTGTGTGGTTAGAGTAGGAGACTTGAACTTAGAAGTTGATTTGATCGTGTTGGAGATGACCGACTTCGATGTCATCTTGGGTATAGATTGGCTTGTTAACTAGCATGCCAATGTTGACTATTTTGAGAAGGTTATGGTGTTCGAGTTTTCGGATGGTAGATGCTTGAAAATTCTGGGAAGCTAGAAGGACATCTATCAAATGGATTTCTTGGGTTCTGTGGATGTGGAAAGGAGTTTTCTCTGGAGGAGATTCCCATTGTCTAAGAGTTCGCCTCGGTATTTCAATAGATATCGGATCTGCCACCTTTAAGGGAGGTAGAGTTCTGCATTGGGTTAGTGCCTGGCACTTCTCCGATTTCTTTGGCAACCTATAGAATGGCACCGATGAAATTGTGAGAGTTCAAGGAACAATTGGATGGTTTGTTGAAGTTGGGATTCATCAGACCAAGTGTATCACCATGGGGAGCACCTGTGATATTCGTGAAAAAGGATGGTTCTTTTCGGATGTGCATTGATTATAAGCAGCTTAATTGGGTCACTATCAAGAATAAGTACCCACTGCCTAGGATCGATGATCTGTTCGACCAATTGAGAGGAGCGCAGTTATTTTCAAAGATAGACTTGAGATCGAGGTATCACCAGTTGCGGATCAGAGACGATGACGTTTAGAAGACTGTGTTTCGTACTCGATATATATGGATCTTATGAGTTTGTTGTGATGCCATTTGGTTTGATGAACGCACCGGCGACTTTCATTGACATGATGTTGAGTGTTCAAAACTTACTTGGATCAATTTGTTGTGATTTTTGTGGACGATATTCTGATTTATTCCAAGTCGAGGGAAGAGCATGAAAAGTATTTGAGGACTGTGTTTCAAACTCTTCAGGAGAATCCATTGTACTTGTAGTTTGGCAAGTGTGACTTTTGAAGAGACGAAGTTAGATTCTTATGGCACGTGGCTTCCAAAACAGGTATTTCAGTGGATCTAGCAAAGGTGGAGGCATTTTTAAGTTGGGAGCGACCGAAGAACACATTTGAGATAAGGAGTTTCTTGGTTTTGGCGGGTTTCTATCGAAGATTCATTAAGGGATTCGTTAAAATTGCAGTGCCATTGACTCGTTTGACAAGGAAGGATGTCAAGCATGTTTGGGATGATCAATGTGAGGTGGCTTTTGAGGAGTTGAAAAAGAGGTTGACTTTGGCTCCGGTTCTTGTGATTTCAGTCAGTGGAAAGAAGTTAGAGGTTTACATTGACACTTCTTTGCTTGGATTGGGTTGCGTTCTGATGCAGGATGGGTAGGTTGTGGCCTATGCATCTCGATAATTCAAGACTCATGAGCGTAACTATCCTATTCATGACTTGGAGTTGGTTGCTGTGATTTTCACCTTGAAACTCTGGAAGCATTATCAATATAGAGAGGATTTTGAGTTTTTTTACAAATTATAAAAGCTTGAAATATCTTTTCACGCAAAATGAGTTGAATATGCGTAAGAGGATATGGATGGAGTTAGTGCATGACTATGTGTCTATACTTTAGTATCATCGGGCAAGGCGAATGTGGTTGCAGATGCCTTGAGTCGTAAGCCTCGTGGTACGTTGTCTTATTTGATGAGGCAAGAGTGGATCTTGGTTGAGGGTTTCAGAGCTTTGGATGTTTGGGTGGACGGGAGGAAGAGTAGTGGTGTACTTTTCAGTCTAGTTGCTAGACCTTCTTTGTTGAACCAGATTGCGAACGGACAGAGATTAGACCAGAGACTTCGGTTGTTGGCAGTAGATGATGCAAAACCAGATTAGTCAGTGCATTCAAACGGTGTGATCAGATTCAAAGGCCGACTTTGCGTTCCAGACTATAGAATAGTACTGAAGAGAAACTGATTTATTGATAAATCCTGGGTGATCACAAGAGGACCATACGTTTAAATAGAAAAAACTAAAAATATAAAGATAGAAATAGATTCAAACCAAATCCTATCCTAATACATATGGATCTTTTTTAATCTAATTCTGGAAACCAAGCCTTTTCTTCTCAATCAAATATTCAGCAAGTGGCATCTTCCTGTTATGCCTTGATCTTGTACCTTAAATTATGCCTTAATCTTGTGCATTGATTTTTCCTTGAAGAGATTCACCTCTTGAATGATATGGTGCAAAACACCACATATACAATATATAATATTTTCTATCAAGTACTTTTCATGTTTACTCTTTGTAACACTTTTTCTGACCTTTGGGAGAATAATAAAATCTGGTATGTATCCATGATCGTAGGTACTATTTGCCGAACCATGTAAAGCTGTATCGTGTGTGCTTGATTTCTTCATCATCTCGTGTTTACTCTTTGTAACACTTTTTCTGACCTTTGGGAGAATAATAAAATCTGGTATGCATCCATGATCGTAGTTACTATTTGCCGAACCATGTAAAGCTGTATCGTGTGTGCTTGATTTCTTTATCATCTCATTTATCTTTCTTTCTTAACAATTAGAACCATAAAAGCCAGTTATAAAAGAGTGTTCTATTGGTAGCAGGGTTTTTTGTTTTTTCTAAATAGGAAAATCTTACTCTTTCTCTATCAAAGTTGACAAATGGAATTGAGGGTATTACAAAACAATTCTGATTTATCAAGTTGCCTATGTACCCCAAATGAGATCAAGAGCCACAATTAATTACAATTTAATTCACACACACACACACATATATATAGGAGCATTGTGCTTGCTTTTATAGGATTTACGGGCTTTGGGCCCTTTGATATTTGTACGTGAGCATTAAGGCCCAATTAGACGCCCATGAAGAGTGCTAGGCTGCGTTTCACCCGGCTTATGCTTTTGGATTAGCACTCATTGGATAAGTGGCTCAATGGGAGCACTTATCCACAGCACCAATAAACTGAATGAGAGAGAGAGAGAGAGAGAAAAAGAGAGAGAGAGAGAGAGAGAGAGTGTGTGTGAGAGATTTCCCTTTAATAAAGCCACTTTTGGCTACATTGATTAGGAAACACCCTTCACTAAAAGGGCATAGTAAACAAGAAAAATAACATTAAAGATCATCCCTTGTCCAACCAAGAATCCCCCTTCCCCATTTCCATTATACAGGGAATCCAAGTAAGGAAGACACAGAGATCCACCCTTTTTAACTCCCACTGTTTCTTCCATCATCCCAGATTCATTTATCAACACTGTTTTTCAACAACAAAGAAACTAACAAATCCCTTTCCCTTAAAGAGAAACAAAGAATGGTAGGTAATTGATAACTATAATTCAAAAATCAGAATTTCGCGCAATGGCTAGGCAAGCCAGTTTCATGATTGACAATGACAATCTCAGTTGCATTGCACCCAATCACATCCTGACCAAGCTTTGCTCCTGCTGCCTTCAACCCCCTCACAGAAACTGCCTGATTGAATAGGTTCAGTGCAGGCAACCTTGAGGCAGGAGGCAACTTGCCTCCAGGCAACAAGCTCCGGAAATCCTCCTTCATCAACGGTACCTCGAAGTCGCTCTTGTCGTGCCTAATTACATTATCCTTAGCACTAATATGAGCTCCTGGTTCCATATGATTTGTTGAGAAACTTGCCTGGTTTGGGAAGTTAGGATAGAGACTCACATACCCTCTAAGGTACATCATGTCAATGAGGAACTTCTTCCATGAAGCTTGCCAACCATTGGTTCTAGACCTCGGAATCTGGACTGGGTTTTGCTTGGCATCTTCTGTGAATCTCATGTTCATGTAAACATAGAATTCTCTCCATTGTTTTGGGAAGAAAACTGCACCCCAACTGCAAGGTAACTGATGGAGATAAGGTGTGTTTGGATGAATGCGTTTGAAGAACTCAGTCGCGTTCCATTTAGGCCTCTCTTTCACCACTTCAACCAATCTTGGAGTGTAGAGAGAGATTGAGGAAAGCTCGGGGAGAGATACTTGTGGGTCATAGTGGTAGGCCAAGAGGGCATATTTGATCCATAGATAGTAGTATGGGGAGACTTCGATATCATCTTCGAGTAGGAGGCCGTAGTCGTCGTCCGACGAAGGGTACCAGCTCTCGCTGACAGCTCGGATTAGCCCTCCTTGGATGATTCGCCTTCGGAGTATCTTGGGACCGTGTGGCCACTCGAAAGAGCTCACAAGCCTTAGAGTCTCCTCGTTGACTTTGCTGTCCATATTGAAGCTGAGAGGGATCTCATCCCCAATATAGAAGGCATTACTGAGAGATTTAAGAAGCCTTGTGAGAGAAGGAGCGCGGTTTTGGGTGATGATGTTCACAGAGATCCGCATTCGGTTCCAATCTGCACAGAACATACGGATCAATTAGACAAAACATAAGAAAAACAGGGAAAAAAACAGATTTCTAGAAGTTACGGTTCTTACTTGGCAATGCTGTTGTTCTTAGATCAGCCATCCACAGGACCTTGGACACAGAAGACCTTGGTAGAAGAACTAGTGTAGAACGGTTAGAATTAGTCTCCGATGCCATCTTCAAAGCTTTCTTGACATTTGAATCGATATCTGCAACACTGATCACGACACTCGGGTTGTGAATTTTGATCAATCCTTTCATGCTTGAATACACTGCTTGTAGTACAGGCACTTCTGAATCTGCCATTCCAGTAAGAGCCCCAACTCCCAAATCAAAAATCTTGAATCTTCGCTCTTTGCAAACCGATTTAGGCCACTTCAGAGCTGCTGCAGCTTTTTCACATGGACAGAACCGGCCTCCTGATATAACAATATAAGCCTTCTTGCCAAAAGTAGATCGGAATTTTTCAAGAAGAGGTGCAAGCGCCTTAATTTCTTCGATAGAATGAGCATAGAACAATGCATCTATTTTCTGAGGATACATTGCAGCCCACTGGGTTACATAACCTGTAGAGAGGGCTCGCCACCACTGATCGTCGCGGACTTGTACAATGTCTTTGAATATTACGGTGGTCTCGGACACGTATGCGAGCCTGTGTTCACTGTCTCCCCAAGTTTCCTTGTCTTTTGGGTCAACAGGAAGCACAAATGAAGCAGCATTTCTGTATTTCTGAAGCTGATAGCTGCATGATTTTGCGAACAATTAGAAACACAAATCACCATTGGCTTTTTTTTTAATCAAACATAAAATAACATGATGATCAGATAATGCATTGGAGAATCTCACTGTGGAAATGTTCTATTTATTATACTTTTAAGTGTATAGTGACATTTCAGTTGAGAAGTCATCTCTTCATATCCAATAAATTTTCTTTAAATAGGATATTAAACAGAAATGCTGACCATTAGACAAATGTAAGGACAAATTAGCAAAGATCCCTTCACTGTATCTGGACAAAATTATTTTTTTTAAAAAAAAGGGAAATATTCATTGTCTTAATTGGTTCATTTTATCTGTAAACTATCAGCAAATAGGCCATCAGTGTTCTAAACTTCAAATGACAATTTCAGATTCTTTCTGAGTTGAATCCTATCTTGATCCACACACAATAAATTAAAGAGCCTAGCAATTAGTAGAAACTGTTAAGAAACTCAGTGATAATGCAAAAATCTTGCTTAATTGACTTGACATTCAAGACTTCATCCGATCGATTTTTCGTTAATGTAATTTAATTTATTTGTTGAAAATTCCTATCTTATTTTATTACTGAAAGAAATTAACAAATGGAAATGCTTTTATTCACAATAATTACATACCTCAGGTGAAGATCTTCACCGGTCATGAAGGTGAGCGGCGTTTCAATGAAAAGTGTCTTGACAAGCTCTGCTGATAAGAACCATGAGCTTGACAGAAAATCCACCTGCACAATCCTATCGATCGTGATATCATAGGCAGGGTCGGGTAGATATAATCCTGCTTCCTTTGATCGAAACTTTCTATAGCTCGGGAACGTGTAGTCCTTCTGTCTGAAAGGCAGAACCCTCCCAATACTGCCTAACACCGAATTCTTATATTTTTCGGTTCCTGCTACATGGGATAATATCTGTAGCATCTTCCTACCTGGGATCATATCATCATCAAGAATGTACACAAGATCAGCTTCTGTCTGTAAAGCCATTTGAAACCTTCCATAGTATTTGAAATCGTAGCTTGAGCTGATGAAGCTGATCCTTGAATCATTATAGCTATCTACAATCCTCTTCAGTGAGAGCTCATTTGGGCTCCCAAATGAAAGCACCCAGACATGGTGAAAAGGAAGGGTCTGTTGTAGTAGTGAATCAAGCTGGGAACAAAGTGTTTTCCTCTTGAAATGGTTTAAGATAACGGTAATTTTCGGGGTATCCGGGCCTCGCGAATTCCATTTCGACCTCATTTTCATTAGCTCGGAGAGCGTCTCGGTCCCGATGGACTTGCTTTGGAAGTCCAACACCTCATCATAGAGCTCCCTCTTCAACTTTATCATCTGGGCATCGTTCGATTTCTTCTGCAAGAAATCGATTTTCTCGTGCTCGCATACCTCAGATGGTGTGATCGGGGGGACTTCAGCTCGAAGGAGGGACGAAGCTTCTTGGTAGCGTCCGAGTACGTGGGGTGGGATGATGAACTGTTTCCAGTGTTGGGCGATCCGGGTAGCCCATGCAAAGTCTGGCTTTGTGCGTAAATCTACTGGAGGACTCATGTAGTACAGAAGAAAAGTGGCGTAGATTGCAAAGGCTAATTGGAGACAGGTGAGGGCGGTAACAAGACGAGCGGAGGTGCTCTTGTGAGCTCTCATCTTGGTTTTCCCTCCGACGTAATCGTTGATCATCCCTTCCAAGTAATCCCCACTTCTCATCGTGGGTGTCCGAGCTAAACCCATTTCACGAATTCGATTGAACACAGGATATTTATCTACAAACAATTATAGGCTACACCAGAGTCCAGTGAAAAGTAGTCCTGAACACAAGGAGAGAAATTTCAATGTCGAAAACAAGAATCTGAAATGAAACAGAAAATTCACAAGGAATTTAAACTTGATTCAAACCAATACCCAGAACCCAAATCCAAAAATAGAACTCAGTTCAACTCAAGAAAGCAGAAATTTAAATACCAGAATCTGAAAAATAGTCCTGAACACAAGGAGAGACTTCAATATCAAAAACCCGAATCCGTAATGAAACACAAAATTCACAAGGAGTTTAAACTTGATTCAAACCAATACCCAGAACCCAAATCCAAAAACAGAACTCAGTTCAACTCAAGAAGAATAGAAATTTGTGGACTTTGTGAAGTATAAAAAACCCAATTAAGACTTGATCAAAACCAAAACCAGAATCTCAATCTTCCAGACCCAAACTTTAAGGAAACATGAAGATCCCACACCACATGAAACTCATAAACTGAAAGTAGGCCAAAAGAAGGGATTAGGTAGAGTTCTGTATATATGGAAAGAAACAGAAAAGAACAGGAAACGAGAGGAAGGTGTGTTTATTGAAGATTGAAGAGCAATGGATCCTGAGCTAAAGGTTTATATATGTAAAGTAGTGGGACGTCCCATGAAAAATGCATCAAAGGTCACATGGGCATAACACTAATTAAAAATTTATAATGCGTTACCTTCACTGCTTCTCATACATTTCCCCCTCCCACCCCAATAAAAGCCGGTTCTAATGCCGAAACTAAGGGTAAGCCCTGCGTGTCGAGCATTTCTTTCTTACCCCAACACCTTAATACCCAAGATTTGAATTTCTTACTTCTTTACACTAGAATTTAAAATGATAACCACAAAAAAAGAGAGAGAGAAATCCAAAATCCAAAACCTAAAACCTTGATTACTTATTTAAATTGAAATAAGAACAGAACCGACAAGCAGGATTCATAATTATGGACGAAAAATAAATATTGATTATACCCACAAACGGAGACGATTGAGAACTTCTGAATTCTGGCATTGAAACTCTAAAATCATTGTTTTCTCTTCTAAAGAATCCAAAACCCATTGAAACCCAAATCTCCAAAAACTCTAAATTGTTAAGATAAAATTTGTCAACCCCAAATCCCAAAATCAGTAACTTATGTCTGAGAAGTCCAAAATACAAAGAAAATGGAATACCTTGATAATAAGAAATAAAATATAGAAAGCCCGTACGACCACGGCCCTTTTACTCTACAGGAACGCAAGCTAAAACCTCAACGCCACCGCCATTGATGGATCTCGAGAGACCGCGTGAAGTTGCAGAGAAGTAAAACAGATGTACCCTTTAGATAGATTTAAATTGATCCAAAAAAAAAAAAAAAAAAATCTTATATTTGACTTGGGATGTTTAAGAAACGCAGCAATTCATGTTATTGCCTTTTTGCCGAACTTAGACTGGTTGAATGTAAGAAACCCATGGCGGAATTTGCTTGCAGAGGGGATAGTTCAAAAGGGTACGGTTGCTTATAGAAGAAAAAGGAAAATAACCACTTTTCTTCTTCCTTTAAGTCAAGGTTCTTACAGGGGAGTTTCCATTAGAGTTGCAGAATCACGTATGAAAGAAAACAAATTGGTTTGATTAATTGAGAAGAGAAAACGAGAGATGTGCTTCATTTAAGAATCAGATTTAAATAATTATTGACTTTAATTTAAGAAACTGATACCAACTGCTTCTTAGAGAAATGATAGTTAGTAATTAACAGAAAAATATGAGAAATTAGGGAGCAGTTTAGTTGGGTTTTGGAAAAATTACATGAAAAACGAACCGAATAACTATAATATCCCCAAACTTATTAGAAATTACAAATATTTTATTATGATATGAAGCTGAAATTCCTCGTTGTGTTAAGGGTATTACGGTAATCTTAAAGTAAACTCAACTTCCATTTGAAATTGGCGGGTTTTTAAGAACGGAAGCTGCTGCCGAAAATTAATATTTCGGTCGCAATCAAAAAGAAATAGCTGTAAACTTGTATCGGCCGATAAATGTTGAAAAATGCCACGCCATGCAAACGTTACAAAAGGAAAAAAAGAAAGGTGTAACGCACGCACAGGGATAGTTCCCTACACCCAATCCAGTTAGGTGCCACATGGCATGAATATGGACAAAACCCCACATCAAATACACTAGTCTTATTGGTGAGCCCTTGATTCTGTTTAAAATGCCCATGAGGATATAACCCCCAAATCAAATGGCTAAAAATTATTGATCAAGTTAGAAGTTTAACTAGTGAACCAACCGATGTCTGGGTAAATCAATTAGATGACCACTTGATCAGTGGATCCAAATTCAAGCAATGTTGCATTAGTTTGGATGAGTGAAGCACAAGAACACTCCCAATGAGTCAAAAAACATATTTCAATATTTCATGTCCTTGTATTATACATAGTAGCTTAAGTGTAACCTCACCTAAGTCTTAGACTGTCTCATTATTTTTGAATATTAAATTTTTTCTGTTAAAGATTCTCTACATGGTCAACTACGATCCTATACAGGGCGATGATTTACGTCACGTAACACCTAAATGCTACTATTCAAAGCCTATACGTACGTACATTATTTTAGGATACAATTAGGGATATCAATGGGGCGGGTTAAGCGGCTAATTGCCTTGCCCTTAATGAGATGTGTTTCTTAAGCCATAAATCAGGTTAGGTTTAGGTTTGGTTCAGCATGAGTTCTTACCATTAAAATATATTTCATTAGTATGTATTTTGCTTGAATTGAAGCTGATTGATTTTGGAGACTACTTGTGCTTTTGGGTAAGTACTTTTGGATAAGTGGCACACTAAGGCTGCATTTGGTCCAGTTTATATAAATGCTTATTTGAGCTTATAATTTATTAAACCAATTTTTAAAATTAAAAGTGTGTTTGATAACACCTAATGGGTAAGTGCTTACCCATAAGTAATAGAGGAAGGCTACTCATAAGGAGAAGCTGTTGTTCACTTATGCGAGAAGCTATTTCTAAACTTTAGTAATAGTTTCATATAGCTGTATTACCCCTAAACTGAAAATAAGCACTTAAATTAACAAATGTATTTATCAAATGCTATTTTCTTCAAGTAAGCAGCTTATGGCTACTGTGGATATATAAGTGCTCCTATTGAGTTACTTATCCAATGAGTGCTTATCTAAAAGCATAAGCCGGGACAAGCACAACCTAAGAGCACTTAACTAACCAGGATTGTAAAAAGTTGTTTATTTAAAAGAATAAAAATAAAAATAGTGTTTAGTAAATATTATAGTTATGTACACGTTCTCAAGAGAAAATGATAGGTGTTATTTTAAAATATTGAGGCTAAAACTGTCATTTGTCAAAGTTACTTGGGTTTAGTATAGTCGTAGCAAGTATCTCTCAAATCTTTGCTATCAAAAACAACTCCCTTCTGTATTTGGACACTAAAATGCGATTTTCAAAGGTTTTTTAATATCTAAAACAACTTCTCGCATAAGTGAACAATCTACTTGGTACTTGTGGGGTTAGAGCTTCCTCGCTTGAAGTTACCGAACACACTTTTAGCTTGGTCTAGTTGGACCAGTAGTCCACGTCAGAGAGCACTTAGAGAGGTTGACTCTAGCCAAGTGGCAAAGTTTGGTAGGCATCCCAGCTTTGACTAGGCCGAGAAAACAAATATAAGAAATTATTCCATTAATAAAGACCTGTACACTAGTGATCAGTCTAGCTAGTTTTAAATGGCCTAACAATGGAGCTCTAGAGTCAAATGGTCTCCATGTGATGTGCAGCTCCTTCTTCCATTAGTTAATTACATTTATGCTTTGTCTAATTAAGGTATTCTTCAATTTGTTTGTGGAGTAGTACCTAATTAATATTTACAAGGCAAATCATGTGGTTCAACCCCTCTTTTTTCAAATAAGCTTTGGACTTTTTTGAGTTTCCTTAAATACTAGTTGAGGATCGCCAAATTTGTGCATTTTCGTCGTCTGAGTGGATTGATTGGGGTTCGAACCTAGGGGTGGCAATGGGTCAAGTGACCTGCCCGGTTTGATCAATCAGATCTTATGCTTGGACGGGCTTAGACAAGGGTAAGTAGCCCGTAGGGTATTCGAACCGTACTAATATTTAATGCTCGATCAGTAGTTTGAGTCGGGCTCGAATTATATTAAATTAGTCCAATCCGGTCTGTCAATAATGAATGATATATAATTTTTACTTAAGGATATCAACATCTTATGGTTATAATTAATTTAGTGGTGAGTTCATATTATCTTTATAGAGACTTGGGTTGAATCCTAACAACAACAAAATAGTAACACTGGTTGAACCGGGGTCGGGGCTTACACCTTTGAGCCCAACTATTCAACCTGCATCTCTAGGGGAGTGATGTCAAGACGAGTAATTTTGGATTTTATGAGTTTAAAGATCAATGAGAAAATCTTATGATTTTCAATTCATAGGTAATGAAATTCTCGTTGGCAATTTGGAATTCGCTATTGTTGTATTTGAACTTGATATTATTCCGAAGAGAGTGGTTTTAGAAATGCATAGCCAAACTAAAACATATCTAACCCTACTTTATTTACATTGTTGGTTTATTTTTATTTATTTATTTATTTATTCAGTTTATTATCTAACAAACATGCACGCATGTGTGTGTGTTTTTTTTTTATTACATGGAACCCCCAAACCCACTTTGTGGGGATAGGGTTAAACCCCGAATGCATGACCCCACCCACAAGTGCCTTATATCAGATAGTCCAGAGACTCGAACTCGGACCTCCAATTCTTTTCGCTGGAGTGATTGAACTCACCCGTGTGGGTTGCGTGTTTTTAAACGTATTAAATAAAGAGTTATATGGATCTACTTTTAAATTTGTGCTTCATATGGTGATGAATTCTCTTAGGCCTTGTTCGAATAGGATACTGTAAGAATATGTAAGAAAAAAGTTTAGGCTCCGTTTGGCCCGACTTGAGCTTATGGATAAGCACCTATTGGATAAATTGCTCAATGGGACCACTTATCCATAACAACAATAAACTGTTTATTTGAAGAAAATAGCGTTTGGTAAATACATTTATTTAAGTGCTTATAAAAATTTAGGGGTAAATAAGTATTATAAAAATATTATTAAAGTTTAAAAATAACATTTATTTAAGTGCTTATAAAAGATTAGGGCTAAAATAAGCTACAAGCTATCAGCTACAATAAGTACTTATAGAAGCCAGGCTAAACGCAGCCTTACTTTCTTTCCCAATGGGGCTGTTTTGTGTAAGCAAGATTTTATAAAAAAGTGTGGGTCCAAAAGAAATATTTTCATTCGCTTTCAAAACTCCAAAAAAAAAAAAAGGACAAGCTCACAAGTTCTTATATTAAAGACATGGAAATGTGTGGATCGGTGAGAATAAATCTTGTGGCCTCTCATTTTATCAAAAATACCCTATAATTTTTATTTTATATCAAAAAATATCATTATCATTCAAAAGTTTCAATTGTCTTACTTAACACTGGGCTCTACTTTCGTGAAAATAAAGTAGACAACTTTCTAAAAAATAATATATAAAATTGTAAAAATATTAAGTAATGGCTCAATTTGTGAAATAAGTAGCATTGAACTTCCTCCAAATAAATTGTGATTCAACCACCGATGTGTGGCTCAGTAGGTAGCAAGCTGGGCTCTAGTGGGCGTCTACGGAGGTAAGTCTAGAGTTTGAATCCCACTAGACGCACTCGTGGCCAGGGATTTACCTTTAATGCTCCTGCACCGAACGTGGATTAGTCCCACACATATGTGGGTGTGGGGACACCACGGGGTTAAGACCCAAAAAAAAAATTAATAAATAAATTATGATTCTTATGGATCATGAGAATCAGTATATATCTTGTTAGAATTATTCATTCTAAAGCAAGAATTAGAATTTACGCTTACCAACTGCAGTTCTTACTTTTGATTCCTGCAGACATTTCGCCCCCAATTATCCGGTTAGAAACTTAGAAGTGGATTTGACATAGAGGCAAAGAGTGTGTTGCGTTGATCGGAAAGTAGCGTGGAAAAGGAAAGTAATTAGAAAGTAAAGTGCGTTGGTCGGAAAGTAGCGTGGAAAAGGAGAGTAATTAGAAAGTAAAGTAAAGTAAAAAAATTGAAATGAAAATTATTTTTTGTGGTGCTGTTTGGATGTCTGGAAAAGAAAGTTAGAATTTAATTCAAAATGTAGATTATAGTGTTTGGGTGACAGGAAAATTGTATAGGAAAGAAAAGTTATCAAACTTTAAAAACTATATCCAGTCTCTTATATATATATTATGTTATGGATGGTGTGCAATATGTGTTATTGTAAATATTTTATCTAAATTTAGATAAATCTAAG
>JAUPMG010000013.1:10227577-10238364 GCA_031762675.1 Pachysandra terminalis | reverse complement strand
CCAAAGCACCAGAACCCCAACAACCTGTGAATGGACAACAGAAAGAATCAAAATCCTGCAATTCCAAAGCACCAGCACCCCAACAACCTGTGGATGGACAACATGATCATGAAAATGCTGATTGAAACTTGAAAACTCAAACTAACCAGATAACTTAGTTGCAATTCTTATTGTCTGTGGATTAGCTAATGTTCAAAATCCCTGTAATTATGTTTAGAAAGCAGGTTGTAATTCAATTTATTCATTCCATTTTTCCTTTCTTGTTAGAAAGAAAATGTAGTATTCTTGTTGCCACAAAGGCTTGGTTGTAGGATTGATAGTGTTGGAACCTGTATGGTCAGTAAAGATCATGAAATTTTGTCCTGTTATTTGCTATTGAATTGGGTATATCAGGTCGACCCATGCGGGCTTAATGATTGCATTTAATGATTTCTCCTATTGATTCAGTTTTTCTATCATAGAAAAAAGTTGTGATGCATTATTCAACAACTGGAGATTAAAGGCTGATGGGTATACTTGTATTGAGGTATTATCAATTTTCTTTTGTGGAAGCTTTAAGCTTATATATATACATATTAGAGAAGCCAACTTAGCATCCATTTCTTAAACCTTGGAAACAGATTTTCCTCTCTTATGTCAAAGAAGAGCCCAAATAATTTGAGGAAGAATGGAGAATTTATTGATCATTGTTTTCTCCCCAGCTTGATAAATCAGGATGGGTTTTCTAGAGTTCAAAAAACCAGACATGTTCTCATAAGAATCACTTTAGCTCTCTCTCTCTCTCTCTCTCTCTCTCTCTCTCTCTTCCTGTGATATTTTCTATATCCTTTTTTTTTTTTTTAATTTTTTCAAACCCCCCCATCATGGGATGAATTTGACAGGTGTCAAAACATGGCACCAAAATCCAATTGGACAAGTAACTCAATTTCTAGCCACACAAGTGAATAGAGAGCTGAGAGCTTTGACCGACAAGATTACATGAGAATTGTGATAGGCTAATAAATGTGGTAATTTTTTATTTGCCCCTTCCTTGGAAGATTATTTCATCCTCTGATGAAAATCATTTATATATAAGGTCTCTTTTAAGACCTAAAAACAATCCCAAACAAACCTTTTTACAATTTGGCATTCTCATCCTCACAGAAACCTTCTGCATACAAGAAATATAAATCCAAACAAGAAACCGTAGTTTAATTGCTATCCCATGATGATAAACTAGCAAGGTGGAAGGTCTTTTGGAGGAGGCAGAATTGATTCTTCTGCTGATTTTCCATTCTCCACCATGAAAGCCATTTTCAAACCCCACACAGTTTGAAGTTCCAAATGACAATGCATAAACCAGACACCTACAATAAGATCATAATTCAAAAGTTCAGTGACACATTACTGGATGAGTATTTCTTATAGATAACAGTAATATATGCAACTATATATATATATATACTAATGTAGCCAGAGATTACCTGGATTATCAGCTCTAAACCTGATAGCGGTCAAACCTCCTGTGGGGACTCCAACTGTGTTCCTCTCAGGAGGATCAACCAAGTTAAACTTAGCGGGGTCTTTCGCCAGATCAAAGTTACCGATTCCGCTCCCAACGACAAAGAAGTTATAACCATGAAGATGAAATGGGTGTGACTCTACACTAAGAAGGTTAGTATCCTGTAGTACCAACTCAACTGTGGATTTGAAAGCTAGCTTACTTAGCTTGGTTCCTAAGGAGGTGCCAAGGTTAGCAGTAAGTGGTGCACCAGTATAATTGAAAGCTGCCGGAGGTCGGTCCGGGAAGTCGGTTCTAAACACTCCCTTGATGTTGAAATAGGGAGCCTGAAGAAGCCCAATCTTAGGCATCACAAAGGTGATGTTGTTGAGGGAAGCTGTGAGTTGTGTTCCATTTTGGCAAGGGAGGCATTGATTTTGTCCCAGACCGATTGTATAGAAAAGAGAAAAGATGACGATCGACGGAAATCGCGGAGGCATTGTTATTGTAGCTCAATGCAAAGTCTGTCATTTGGTGCAGGGAGATGAGGCAAGAGGGGGAGAACAGTGTTGGGGACACCTTTGTATTGTAGTATGGCAGTAGCAGTTTTGTTGTCAACTGGAATTGGGGCATCCATGAAAGGCCTAGAAGCCATGTAGTAACGGTTAGGAACTCAATTTACTTGAACAAGAACATTTGTGGTCTGTCCAGGTGCAATTAGGAGAGCTTGGGTTGTGAAAGGCTTTGTGTAAACAGCGTCGATCTCCACGACCGTCATGTTATGTCCAGCAATGGAGAAGAACAGCTCCTCGTTGAGTGCAGCATTGATGATCCTCAATAGGTAGGTCATACCAGATTCAACCTCCATGGCAAAAGTATCTGAAATAGAAAAAAGAAATGCCATGCGGATGCTTATTTAGAAGTGTTGGATCGAAACAATATGCACGGTGCGCGCCGTGGTTCCAATGGGCATACTTTTGGGCTCTGGTATTGGAATTAGGCCCATAATACCAATTTGGAAAGCTAATGACGAGCCCAAAGTGTTTTTACCCTCAAATTGGTATTATGGGCCGGCCTACTCGTTTGAGGTTGTTCAAAAAGCCCCCAAAGTATTTTTATCCGTTTTAGTAACTTTTATTTACTTATTTCTTTTAGGGTTGTTTTTAATAGTTTAATTTTTCGTTTGAGAAAGAATTTTCTTATAAATAGGGAAGATATTGTTGAGAGATTACTATTAGACGATTTTATGAAATTGATTGAGAAGCTTTTCTCTTTTATTCTTACTATTTTAAGGGTTTTCACCTAAACCCTAGAAAGTTGTGCGTTCTGTGGCCGGATTCATCAATCATTTTCTTCTTCATCCTATAACATTAGAAACCTTAATTTATACAGATCAATTTGTGTTTGCTATCAGAATTTCATAAGTGAATAAGTACCAACAAAGAGATGATTGAAACAGAAGCAAAACTAAGTAGTTCTTACGCTTCTCGGAACATGGAAAGAGTGGTCCTGGTTTGCCATCAATGGTATGAGCATCTGACATTTGTGGTGGCAGGCCCAGCTTGTTACCTTGATTAACAATCTGTTCGACGTCACTGTTCCACCATTCTCCTACAACACAAGCAAGATTAACAATCTGTTCGATGCAGAAAAAATCGAATAATCTTCGAAACCTACCTAAGAGTATGTTAGCTTCTTGGCAAGGTTGAGGGAATGGGAATGGAGTTCCTTCTTTGGGCATGATGACAAAGGCACCATAGACCGTCGTCCGTAACCACAAGATGTGTGCGTGCCACCATAGCGTTCTTCGCTGGCCTGTCACATTGAAATCATAGGTGTAGCTGCGCCCGGTCTTGATCGGACACTGGGTTATAAAACTGGTCCACCTGCCCAGCCATTGCGAAATTGCTTCAAGCCATGCCTACAGAAACAGTTAAAAAAGTTCATATATACCACTGTGATATAATTGTTACATACATAGTCATGTTGGTACTATTCCTACCAATGTATTGATATGTTATATTGCACAAAGTTTGTAACGTTTACCAGAACTCGATTGCCTTCCCGGACATAGATTGTAGGTCCTGGGAACATCCCATATAAACCACACTGTTTCGCCATTTTCGCCGCCAAAATGAGATTCTTGAATTATGTGTTGGATGGGTTCTCATATGGTAAGTGATTGTATATATATGAATAGGTGAAGGTGTGGATTATGGGTTTGGTTAGAGACTTGGAGGAGAAGAGCTGGCATTGCAGTTGATTAGGTAGAGGAAGGAGAAGGGCTCACAGAAAGCTTGGAAGCAAGTCTTGTGAAATGAATAGAGATATGGAGTACCTTGAAAGCTGATTATAATGGTTACTAAATCCCCTCCATATTATAATAACTCTATAATATTAGTATAGAAATGTTAACCAGCATTTGCTTGCCAGTAACATCTTCCTTTTTTGTTAGCTTGTCTATGATACCCAAGGGGATATTTGCTGTGTGAAAGCGATCAACGCACACACACACGTATATAAATATATATGAACAAATATATGCATATTAGAAGACTAACCCATCTAAATAACAGTCATTATTAATGGTTATGCCTTGGGGGTATTAATGGGTACCGAATACCCGACAAACCTGATAGAACCGACCCTATTTAACAGGGTTTGGTTCCGGTTCTATGGGTCCAGTGCTTAATAGGGTTCGGTTTTGGTTCTATGAAAGATGGCCCCGTTAAGAATCGGTTCTATGTGGGTATACCCGACTGGTGCTCATCGGATATCGTGTCTCTTCAGTTTGTTAAATGATTTATCAATTGTTATTTATATCTTTGTTGATATATAAGGTAATTTAGTACTAAATAAAAGTTTAATTTATAATTTAAATAATTAGCTATTTTAGTTTTCAACAATCAATAATTCTAATATGTACTAATTTATCTAATTGAAACTAAATAAAATTTAATTTACTAATTTAATTTTTTTAGTGCTAATTTCTATTAAATATTCATTTATGTCATGGATGATGTGTAATATGTGTTGGGTGTAATTAATTAATTTATATATATATAAATCTAGGTTATTAGAATGAAATCATAATAATCAAATAATATTAATATAATAGAAGTAAACACATTTACATATACATTTACGTAGTAAATATCTAGGGTGTTCGTTAAAAATCAGGTATTTATAAGTTCGATTCCAGGACTAATGGTGACAAATCGGGAACTGGAACCGACAAGACCCAGAACCGTTCCATATAATAGGGTCCAATTATGAGGCTCGTTGGACCCTTTCCAAACCCAACCCAAGGTTTGGCCTGGCCCAACTTCAGGCTCATAGTACAAATACTCAGTTGGGGAGGTTTCTGACATTTTAATGGAAACCAGTGGTTTAATGGCAGGACCTTGGTTTAATTCTATCAATCTTGTCCATGTATTTATCAGTTGAAAGTACAATAGAGCAATCTGAACCACAAAAACATATCAACTTGACTCCTCCTCAACCATTACTACTTTTGTTTTGATCTTGAAACTAGCAGTACAAAAATGGGCAAGCCAAACACTAACAGCAATTCAGTAACTGCAGGCCACTAGAAAAGCCAAAGGTGGTGTCCATGTTGTCCTACATGTTCATGGTACATGGCCCTCTCAACCCATGACACGTGACCCATCTGACCATATGTTATTGTCTCATTTGTCGGCAACAAATAGAACCTCTTTCTCACCTTAATGCTTGCTGGTCCCTTACTTGCTTCTTTCCCTCCCTCTACAAAAGCAAAAGCAGAGCATTACCCATTTGTTTCATTGCTGTTGTCTATAGTTCCAACCTTCACATTATTCACATGTCAGAAAGACAAACATCATGGAGTCCATGTCACCCTCAGGTTATCCTCCGCCTGGCCTCGATGACACTTGGCACATTCCCATTGGCCATTGGTTTCTTGCTTACATATTTTTCAATTTCTCCAAAATGAATGCATTAACAATAACTCTGTAAACTCAGATTTTGTTGAAATTATAGAGAAGCGAGTCTGCTAAGTCATGAGTGAAGAAACAATAATGTTTACTCTGATTGAGTTGGTAAACAATAGTTATAAAAATCTTTTGTTTTTTCTTCTTCTTGGAGTTAATAGTAATTTTTTGGTCTCCCAAACCAGAGAGCCCAAGTAGATAGTGTGCATGAAGGGAAATGTAAATTTGTAATTCATGTAGAACTTTGAATGCTACCTTGAGCTTCTTCAATCTTAGCCATCAATAGAACAAGTACCCAAATACCAATTAAAAAAGAACACTACAATTGCATCCGCGATAATTTTCCATTAAAGGCCTAATTTTGTCAAACTAATTAAGTGTTTCGTAGTTAAAGAGTTATCATAAAATCGTTTTCGATAAGGGGAAAAAAAGGAACTAGTGGTTCACAATTGAGGATATTTGTTGTTATAAAGAAGAAAAAAGAAAAAACTACTATTGGAACTTTTGGTCTTCTGAACTATTCCCTCCCATTGCCAAAAATGTCATCCACCAACAATCTGCATAAACCTCATCTCCTTATCTAGAGATATCGCAGTTTGGGGAGTAGCCAAGCTGTTCCATGTCCCAGTTTGACTTCGAAGCAACCCTTTCATGGCTTGGTTCATATTCCTGCGACAAAATATCAAACTTAACACTCTAGAAACAACATACACACATATATGTGTGTATCTACAAATCAAAGAAATAGTCATAGGCATTGTGAAATCTAAGAAACAAAGACTGTTTTAGAATTTGTATAGAGTATAAGGAACAGAGTGAAAAACAGAGTAAAAGGCAGAGTAAGAAGACAAATCATGCTCTGAACCAAAAGAAATGAAAAAAAAAAGTTTGACGAAAGATAGTCTCAAGTTTCTTCACTAATTCCTTTGCCGAAGGAGCAGATAGAATGATATGTCGAGCACTTGGACTAATAAAGCCTTCCTCCACAGCCTTATCAATAAATGACAGCAAGGAATTATAGTACCCATCCACATTCAACAATCCCACCTGCACGATATTCTGTAGCTTCTTAGTTCTAATGTATGTTAAGGTAGTTTAAGTAACTTCTACAAACATTTTCTTATCCGTGCATAGGGGAGATTTGGGTTCTTTGACAATATAAAGAAATGAAGTTAAAGGACTCGCATTAACAAAAACCAACCATTCCTCAAGTTGTATTAATGGGTTGTGAAGGGTAAGTATAATTATATAAAAGTTGAATATTAAAGTTTTGAAAGAAATGAAACGAGAATTACAGGTTTATCGTGTATGCCGAGTTGAGCCCAAGTTATCACTTCAAGTAGCTCCTCAAGAGTCCCATAACCACCTGCATGGATTTGAGTTCTTCAATATACTGTAGTACTAAGGTAATATAAGGGGGCAAGTATTGCATAGAATAAAAATCAAATGGGAAATGCATGCATTTAAGAACAATGTCTTGACACATCAAATCTTTAACTCCTTAAAATAAGAAAAATAGTCTTTTCTCCATTTAAGGACTTTGCAATTTACTAGTAATTGACGTTTGGTAAACATATACACATCATTTTGGAGGCTTTTTTTTTTTTCTTTTTTCTAAATTTTCTACAAAATATGATTAAAGAGCGCAAATTTAATTTTATGATCTTCATCAGAAGTTGCAAACCCTGTCAAAGCCCTGTCAAAGCAAGATGCACAACCCCCCTCCCACTGCAGTGCTCCTGGTCTTCATGATTAGAGGGTATTTTTTAAAACTTTAGTAGGATGATCTACGTTTTTAAGTAAATACATCCGCATTGTGAATGAGAGGAGTCAGCATAAACTGTTACCAAAACATGGGGAATCTTCATGAATATCAGAAAATTCAAGGTAGTTTTATAAAAAAGAATCCCTATATGGAATCCATGCCTATATGGGGTAGACCCATGAAGAGCAAAACTACTAGTTCTGCTCTTGCATGTCCTTGCTAGATAATACTTGCCTTTAAAACACACTAGAAATTTATCTATTTAAAGGGTGAACATGATCCCCTGTCACCTGCAGGTGATAGATAGTATGCTTAACTTTTTTTGGTGAAAGTGTTTTCTAGGTCTTTTTCCCTTATTTGCCAAGTAGATGGTAGAGATAACATCAAAGCTACGACACTTCTGAAAAGGAAAAAGCATATTAACCACAGAACTTGGGATTATTCTGAGGCCTTAACTTTCAGTGTTCAGTCTGGGATAAGTCAGGAACTAGGGTTTGAAGGGTTGCTCTCTAATCATGGGTCTTGGGGACTGTGAGACCAAGTTCTAACAGCAGTAATAATTTTGGTTGTAAACTGTACTTTCAAAGCATTAACCATATCAAACAAGAAGATATATAACAATGCTCATTAACAAAATGTTGTGATACTTTTAGTATACAGTCATATTTTTGCACTATTATAGCGTTTTTAAATGCTAATATTATAAAGCTTAAGCAACTCCATAAAAATCAATTATGAAGAAAAAACTATTCTCTTCTTCTTCCTCTCCTTTTTTCTTTTGGTTCTTCAGCAGCTTATTACCATATATATATTAAAAAAAAAAGGATGTTTAGAAGCTTAAAGATGAATCAAGAGATGGGTTTATGGAAGGGTTTGTGATTTCAACTCAGAGAGCTTTGACAGGAACTTTCCAAAAACAAAATTAGGTATTGTATTTTCTGTTTTGTCTTTGTCTTTTGGCTTGTAACTAAGAGTCATATAACAACACATGATTTCACCCAAAAAATAATAATAATAACAACACATGGCATGCTTTCTCTTAAAATTGTGTGGTAAAGGTGATTGGCAACTCTGGGAAGAACAAAAGGTGATTTTAATTAGTAAGTTGCCAAATTTCTAATTTTAGTCATTTAGGGTTTAGTTTTGGGTGAGAAGTTAACTAACCAGGTAAGGCAATAAAGGCATCTGACTGCCTAGCCATTTCTGCCTTCCTTTGGTGCATATCTGCAACTGCTTTCACTTCCCCTACTGTTTCACCAGTTATCTGCAAAAGGGTATCAAGATAAACAAAACAAAAAAACAGATATATTACAAGAGAGAGAGAGAGAGAGAGAGAGAGAGAGAGAGATTTTTCTGAGGCTGCCTAGTTTTCATTTGGACTTTCTATGGGTTATTGTGCAGAGATGCAATGATGAGTCTTGCAGAGTGGTGGGCATTTATGCAAAGTTTTTGGCTTGGAAATTTCCAGATACCAATTAAAACAGGAACAACCAAACAACAGGAAATAGAAAATAAAACTTATACTAGAGAAAAGTGAGCTTGGAGTTGAAGCAAACTTTTTCTTTTTAATTTGGTCCTCCATTTTTGTTTAAATACTAAAAATATAAAAAAATAAAAAAATACAAAACAGCAAAAGAGACAACCAGATGGGCAAGTTTCAGAAATCATAAAAAGGAAAGACAGAAAAACCCAACTGAGCAAAAAGGGCTGCAAAGAAAAGGAACAATCAGGAAGGAAAAAAAAAAAAAAACCCCAACAATTTAACCAGAAGATTAAAGAAACAGCAGCTTTCAAAAAGAAAAACAAGTGGGGAAACCCCAGCTACACAAGTGGTAGCATAGGTAAGTCTATGTCCCATACAGATATGAATAACAAATGAGACAAAAGTGGACAAAACAAAACAAAACAAAAGGGTGGAGGTAAAAGAAGAAGAAAAAAAAATCAAAAATGTGAAAAAAGAAATGAAAAGAAGAGAACAGAAGCTAAAAACCCTCTCATGGAAAACAGAAGATAAAAAAATAAAATCTCTATTTCTCTTTCTTCTTATTGGGATTTTTCTCATTTTGATTTTCTTTTAGAAGAAAAGGTTTAGCACTTTATGATTATGACAGACATACCTCTCGAGGCATGAGCGTCTTGGGAATAACTCTGCAGAGAGACAATAAAATGACAAAGTTCAGTTGAAATGAAGAACAAAATCAACAATAAAACACCACACACAGAGTTGACATTGTTTCTGCTCATCCATTTTTGTTTATTTATTTTAAGAAATTTGTTCACAAAAACAAGCTTACCCAATAACATGTCGGCCGCCATTATGAACTGCTTGTGAAACCAAACCCATCAAACCTATACTCCCTCCTCCATAAACTAGATCAATGTTCCTTGATACCTTCAACAAACAATACCAGATTAGTACAATACCCAGAAAAAGAAAAAGGGATTTTCAACTTTTTTTTTTTTTTTTTGTGAAGAAAACAAAGAAAAGATGTGGAAAAAGGGATTCCAAACAAGTTTTTGTGATGAAGTCATTTATCCATACTACACAAACCAAGGTACATTGACATTTTAAGAGAGAGAGAGAGAGAGAGAGAGAGAGAGAGAGAGAGAGAATGGAAGAATGAAAATTTTTTCTTGGGTAAAGGGAGGTTGAAGATCAATTGTCCGCAGGCAAAATTTTACTGACCCATTTAGGGGGGAAAATGAAATTATTCTAAACAAACTGAAGAAAAATTAAATTCCAAGTGAAGTGAATAAATAAATTTTCAAGCATAACTGAATAAAGCTATAATAAGGCCATGACCCAATTCTTAAAATGGACTAACAAGCAAAACGACACACAGAAACTTTAATCCTTTTTTATAGAAAAATCCCATCTCAAATCTATAAAGAAACACAGAATAAAGAACTCTCTAGCATAAGCAAACCCCTTGAGAGAAAAGAAACCAATTCCTATCTAGGATAAAATAAAGTTCTAAGAAGATAAAAGAAGCCAAAAAGCTCAATGAACCACACATTTTTCTTCTTCTTCTTTTTCTTCTTCTTCTTTGGATTACAGAACTCACATATACCCAAATAGAGTGAAGGGATTGAAAATCCAAAAAGCTCAATGAAACACAAAATCTTCTTTTCATTTTTTTTGGATTATAAAACTCACACACATTGAAATAGAGAAAACAGATCCAGGAGAGAGAGAGAGAGAGAGAATTCTGAAGAAGCATTACCAATTCCTTTCCAAGCTCTACAGCAGCATCTTGATAACTGCTCTTTTTTCCTTGACTACTCCCACAGAACACACATATTCTCTTGAATTTGGATTGCTTCATTTCTTTCTCTCTCTCCATCTGTCGCTCTCTTTCTCTTTCTCTCTCTCTTTCTCTATCTCTCTGTTTCTTTTCCTTCCTCTGCTACTACGTTCCTTACAATGCCTCTCTCTATCTCTCTGCTCTCTCCTAATGTAATTGTCACGACAGGACACAATACAAACTCCCTCGACCACCTTGTAGTGCTCCTCCCATGCGTATTTATAAACGGAAACACGCGCCTACTTTATTAACATGAATACATACAC
>JAUPMG010000013.1:10203728-10220496 GCA_031762675.1 Pachysandra terminalis | reverse complement strand
TTAGACTACTATTTCTAAAAGCAAAAACAGAGTTTATTTTTTTGTCCTTTTTAAATGCCACAAATGCCATCAACTTTATCATGAAATCCTAATGGTTATCATTAGTAAGGTGATAGTTTTTACCATTTCTTAAGGTCATGAATGTCATTCCATATATAGGGTATAAATATCTTTTGGTTTTATCTTCCTTCTTATTGAAATGTGAGTTATAAGAGAATTAAAAAAGTAAGTTACAAAATAGTATAATAATAACTAATTAAAACGCCAATTTATTATATTTCCTCCTATTAATAAAATGTAAGTTATAAGAATTATGACTAATAAAAACGTTAGTCATCAAATAAAAGAACTAGAAACGTTAATTACAAAATATTAAATAAATAAAAATTGATGATAATTAGAACGCCACTTGTTAATCTTTTTCATGTTAGGAGATTTTGGTGGTACATTAATTTTATCTTATATTACGGGGAGTGAGAATGTGACAAATCTAAACCATTCACCTGATATGAAATCCATTAAAAGATAAATCACGTCTAAGCTTTTTTTTTTTTTTTTGACTATATAAGGTTTTTAATATATTGTATAGTAGATTTTGTCACATGTATTAATAATCGTCACATTTTTAACCTTTTAAAGATTTTCCATGTAGCAAATATTTTTGGATTGAAAATTATAATGTAACTAGAAGTACAGGGATACATGTAGGGTTGTCAACGAATCGAGCTACTCGGCTCAGGTTCGAGATTGGCTTACATGAGCCAAACTTGAGCTCAATATTTAGGCTCGCGAGCCGAGCCTGAGTCCAAAAACAGGCTCCTTATTTTAACAAGCTTGAACTGAGCTTGGGTAGGCTCGACTCAGTTAAAGCTCGCCTCAATTATATATGATGTATAAATTTATGTATCATAAGTATTATATATATATTAATCATTAAATACAAAATTAATTTTACACAAGTCATGTTTAAGTCAAATACTTAGTTATTGATATTTGATTTAAAAAAATAAAAAATTAATTTTACACGAGTCTTGTTTAAGTCAAATACTTAGTTATTGATATTTGATTTAAAAAATACAAAATTAATGACTCGTGTAAATATGAGCCGAGCCGAGGTTTTATGAGCCAAGCCTGAGCCTTAAAAAATTATCGACCTAAGTCGAACCTGATCCCGAAATTTTTTTTCAATCTTGAGCCCAACTTGAGCCTAATCCAAATTTTACAAGCTCGAGCTGAATTGCTCAAAGCTCACCTCGGCTCGTTTACAGCCCTAGATACATGTAGGGTTCTCAAATAAGTATATATATATATATATATGTATGTATGTATGTGATGTATTGATAGGTAGAAGAAGTTGATGAGATGATGATATAGCATTGATGATTGAAAAAACATAAGTAGGTTGGTGGCCTTATCACCTTGTACCCTCATCCACCCTCACACAGTCGACATACATGTTGTCTGCATAGGAAACAATTGTATTTTCATGTCATAAACTCCATAGTCCCACCCATTCCCCATATGGAACCCTCACTGGAGGACCAAGCATGCTGTCCCTAACCCATTCCCCACCCTACTAATTCTATTGCCTCTTCTCCTCCTATTATCACTTCTCCTTCCCCCCAAATAAACCCTTTTTTTTTTCTTTTTAATTATTTTTTTAATACACACACCCATGTCTTTATTTCTTAATAGTTTTATGGGTTCCTCATTATTATTTTTATTATTTCTTATTTTTTATTCTAATTTTCATTGCCAGGATTGCTGGAACTGAACCATGCTCTTATTATAATATCTTTCTTTCTTTATTATTGTTTTTAGATCCCTAATCCTCAAAACAATTGTATTTTTTTTTCCTAATGTAGTATGAAGCTTATGATTAGATATTATATGTATAACTGTGCATGCTTTCGCGCGTGCGGTTGTAGCGTAATTATGTTTAAGAACTTATGTTCATTAAACAAAGTAAAACAAGGATCAAAACACTACACACATATATACGTAATTCAGCAAAACCTATGTTCACAGAAGAGAAAAAGTTTTCACTATATCAAATAACGAATTAGAATTACAACTTATACTAGTCTTACATACACAATATATAAAACAAATTTCCAATATACCCTTACATAGGGCTCCGCTTAATTTGCTTCGTCCATGGGCCCCTCAAGTCCCTCCCCGTTGGATCTAGAGAATAAGTGAATATGAGCCACCCACTATCTCTAAAGATCCTTGATGTCAAGAAAATAAATAATTTTCCTATATATATATATATATATTTGGATATAAATTTATGAAACTATGTATTTAATAGTATTTGTATTTATTAAAATATCAAGTGTATAGGGAAGAGGGGTTGGAGCTAAGGGTGGGGGATCAGTTTCTATCTTGTTTGTGCAGTATTGTCTGTGAAACATTAGGGCAGTGAGAGGATACTTTTAGTCCTACCAACACCCGACCTTACCCTTTACTTCCTTTCCCAATGCACCTCAGGTTTTAAGACCCATACCCTTGTTCTACATAATTATATAGAAACTCATTTCCTTCAAATATATGGTTCTAGATTTCTTACATTCTTATTAAAACATTTTTTTTAAATTAAAAGTGTGTTTGGTAACACGTATGGATTAAGTATAAGTGTTTACACATAAGTAATAAGGAAAGGCTACTCATAACCATGAGAAGTTATCGAAAGCAACTTCTCTTATCAGGAAGTTATTTTTAAACTTCAATAGTATTTTCATAATACTTATTTTATCTCTAAACTTTCATAAACACATAAATAAATATATTTATCAAACGTTATTTTCTTCAAATAAGTTGTAGGTTATTGCTGTTGTAGATAAGTGTTTCTATTGAGTCACTTATCCAAAAATACAAGCCGGACCAAACACAACGGAAGTATTGAATGAACCTCTAGACGAAGGTAATTATTCTGTGCGTAGACAAGGTACACAATGCATACCTTGACATCATTCAGCACAGAACATGTGGATGACATGTAAAACTTGATCTGTGGGCCCATGCCTGCAAAAAACCCAAATGTCTTGTCCTCAATGGCACGTGAACGTGATGGTTAGTTATGGGAAAATCCTGGCTTGTTACTGTGTAGTTGGGCTAGACTGGGTTGGATACAGTTCCGACCATACTTGAAGGACCCGGAACTTGATATGGACCTATACATGTGTACATGGGCCGGGTCATACTTGAAACTGGCTTGGGTCGGGTAGTGTTTCGACCATAAAATTTCACACGATTCTGGGACAAGTGATCTCTCCCACGATGGGAAAAGATCAATGGAAATCGAACGTGTGCCATTATGCCCTGTCAATTTGGGACAAAAGTAAAGGAGTGCGTTATCCAGGCTTCTCCAAATTTGGAATCTCCCTCTTTCCTTCAAAGCTCATGGAAAGTTGGGCAGACAAGAAAACCCAAGAAAAAGGTCCAAAAAGCCCCTATTGGCTATAAGTTCATGTTGCCAAGTCAGGAGGACCCGATTGGTCCAAACCCATATTTTGCACGGGTTGGAAAATTTTAGGGCCGGATCATGCCTGAACTCTATTTGAGACCCGTTCTCTAATCTGTGCGTGTGTGTTGGGGCCCAAAGATAGGGCCTAGATCAAGTCATTGGTGGGTCAAGTTCAAAATTTTTTTTATTGGGTTTGGCTAAATTGACGTTGGCCCAATCAAACCCAGCCCTTTCTGTAACACCTATATGTACGGTCAGATTTGCGGGGCGATGCTGGGCCCTAGCCCAACCCGATAAAAATAAATATTGTAGCCCACCCAAGGTCCACTCATGGACTTATCTTATAAGCCCAACCCGGTCCTGTGAGTTTTTATAGGGTTTAAGGGCAGCACTATGTCCACAAATAACACTAGGATTTGGGTTGATCTCTTAAAACCCTAGGTTTGGCATTAACCCGACAAAAACCGACCCGATTTGAATCCCTTTGTCTCCACAACATAATTAGAGCAAAAAGACAAGTTATCAGGACATGAGATCACCTAATTAATCTATTTTTAGTAACAATTTTGAATCATACATAATCATCCCCCCATCTTTCACAATCAAATCTCTCTTTTCTCACTTACATGCTCTAAAGTACTAATAATATTACACTTCTTGTAGTTTATTATCTCAGATGCATGTTATTGGTAATATTCTATCTTGATCTTCTCTATTACTCTCTCTCAAACTCACGATCGATTGATCGATCGATCGATAATAATGAGATTAAGCTCTTGTGATTATCAATAGTTATGATATGAGTTGCTTAGGCATACAAAGGAGAAAGGAAATAATTGCTAGCCACACTAGTAGGGATGGCAAAGGAGCGCGTTTTGACAAACCCTAATCTGCCTCTAAAGGAACGTTCCTAATACCAAACCTGCTCCTAACTCTATCAGCGCAGGCTGGGTTCAACTTGATTCAAGTTAAATCTTATTTTTTAAACATATTTACTTATAAATTATATATTTATACACAAAATATTTAGTTAAAAAACAATAAAAAGGTTTGAGGCAAACCCGAACCCAATTTATGGGTTACCAGACCCTAACCATTAGGGGTGAACTCAAGGGGCCTAACATAGTGGGCTCTCATTAGAGACATACTTGATGCCCTTTTGTAAGCTCTTAAGACAGGTGCCATGGGCCCTAAAACAAAGCATCTCTATGGCCTTACAAAAGAGAAGTGGGACCAAAACAACCATCACAACTTTTTTAAACTTCTTAGTACTTACTACAAACCAAAGGTTAAAGGATAGTTTGTTGACATAATCATAATTAACTTTTGAAAGAACAAATGAGAGAAAAAAGGATTTAGGTAAAGAGATGACTAATTGATCACCAACCTTAAGAAGAATGTGCTTGTGCTATGATTTGAGAGGTGTTTATAAGACTTTTCTTCTCATTCCTCACATGGCAGCATGAGCTATGTTGGGTTGTGGGTTCTGTTTGGTTGTGGGATATGTAAGACAGAGAGTAATTGATCTCTTGATGCAGAGTCTAATCATCAAATCATGTTATATGACAAATGTGGATCCCATGTCTAATCATCTTTTATTTTTTTTCTTTTTTAATTTATGGGTTAGCTGCAACTTGGCACAGCATTGCTTGATATTCTACTAAACTGGGAGTGTGCTTTTGACTTGCCTTGAGGAACAATGGTGGCAGATGCAGATGCAGATGCTCAGTGACTAATCCAGCATTGGAATGTCTGTCTGTAGGGCACTTGGTGTTGATTCCATAAGCATATTTAGTTGAGTCAGAATCCACAAGGTACCCTTATAGTCTTCCTATGTTTGTCTTTTATCAAATTAAGTTCATTTAAAACAAAACAAGTTCATTAGGGTTTTATTAAAAATGGGAGGGAGTCTTATCAGATTTGAAAGAAAAGTAAGTTGTTAGGGGAAGACTTTTACTGTTTAGAGGATAATTAGTTAGACAATCCACATTTTTCTTTTTTGCTTTGTTGGGTAAGGCATGGGCAAGGGTATAATTGAGATGCCTTTGAGATTTGGTTCCATGTTATTGGTCTTCCTACATACTCAACTCTAATTGTCTTATCCAATACTAATGCATTCCTTGATACACCTTCTTTAGATAATTCCCCCAAAAGTATTGTTTTTAGCTTTTGCCTCTTTAGATCAAGTTCTAAATTCTTTCAAAAGTTCACTGGAAGGAAGGGGCTGCTTTCTATGGTTTCATGTCTTTTGTTTTTTTTTTTCCTCTTTCCATTTTAACAAAATCACTGAAAACTAACTCTTGGCAGGCAGTAGTCAAAGTGGGTCCCTTTATATTGGCTAAGCTTTTTTTTGGGTGTTGACACTCGAAGGAATGGTTGCTTAGGTGAAAAGAGCACCTGGTCCATCTTGGTCCATGTCTAGGGCTTTATAGGAGAGATTTGCTGATGTAGGGGAATATGGAATTACTGTCAATTCAACAATAAGTTACTTTTGTAAAATGTCAATTCAAGAGTAAAATTACTGATTCGACGGAAGCTTAAGTTTATTATCGGCCGTACCTATCTTCAAGAGAAAACTAAAAAACAAAATTAACTAAGAAATAACATGGAGCTAAATTAAACTCGGAGTAGTGAACAAAGGAGTTGGATGGATGTCGTGAGCACATCTCGGAGCCACGTTTCCAGAAGTTTCATCCTATCCCAGATTTTTGTCTCCTTGTTTGGAAACAAGGACTTTTATTTAGACCAATTAGAGAGGGGGTGTTGGTAGGTGAAATTTCGTTTAAACCATTTTCTAATGGTGTTCAAAACGTTAATTTAGAGATAATTAGTGGTAATTATTCCCTGTCAATTAAGTTGTCTCCTCACAAGTTGTATTAATAAATTACATCTTTGTCATTATAATAAATTACAATTTTGCCAATAAAACAATAGATGTAATTCACAATGCAATTCGCAACGAACGAGTCTCATGCCCCTCCTTTCCTTATATCTCAAAATCCCTCTTGATATCAGCATGATGTACATTACACTTTAGATGCAAATGCATAGATAATGATTTACACTATCAAGGGTTGTTTCTCCCTTTAGATGTAATTACGTAGAATGACGATTTACGCCGTCCAAGGTTGTCTCTCCCTTTAGATGTAAATGCGTCGAATAACGATTAACGCCGTCCAGGGTTGTCTCTCCCTATATACGTAAATTCGTCGAATAACGATGTACACCGTCCAGGACTGTCTCTCCCTTTATATGTAAATGCGTGTTCATTGAGACTCGTCTCTTTGATATATGCGAAGCCTTTGTAAATGAATTGATATCATTTGTTATCTCATTCGGTTTTGTTCATAATGAAGAGCTATTATAGGCGTAATAGTCATCCCATGGTTTGCACTCTCAATGCTCATGGTAGTAACGCATTACTCGTCTTCATAGGAGTATCTCGGCGAGATGATCGAGGGTGACACCCAAAACAAAAGAGACTCATTTCTTTGATGAATGTGAAGTCTTGAGTAGATGTATTGATATTGCTCGTATGAATGTGATAAGATCAGAAAATCTTATTCTCGCTATAGGCCTTATGCATATCCCATGACTCATCCGGTCTAGGGTGATATCGCTAATATGCAGTATCCTCTAGCAACGTGGTGTCTTGACGAATCACCTCTATCATACGACTAGCCTTCTTACAGCGTCACCAAGAGTATCATTATGTTCGTGGCTAACCATTTTGGGGTTGGCGCCATAGACATCCTCTGAAAATATGACCCATAATCTAGTCACGTGTCACACTATCAATGTGCCATCTGTCAATGCCATTTCTACTATCTACACTGTGTGACATCTCTTGTCCCCTTTTAGCAGCTATGTTATGGTTTACCCAATTAATTTGTCTACCCCCCTCCTTTTGTTCCTCCTTTTTGTTATCTCAAACTTTTCTAGGTTAAATTATTTTAATTTTACCCCCTCCCCCTTTTTGTTTTATCTCAAACCAATATTTTTTAGGTTAAATTATTAAATTTTTTTTTTAGCTCTTTGATTTACTTATTCTAGTTTTTGTTTCATACAAGATTCTACCTTTCTCAGCTCTCTAGCCAATAGTGTAGATTGTAGAATATCAATATAACCCATTCTTGCATACAGAAATAGCATCTACCATAATGACTTCAAGCAGTTTTCTATATTAATTTTTCATTTTTTTAGTAAATTTACATTAATAAAATTAAAATCTGAAAGACATTATATTCAATTGTATATTTCAAATGTTCCATCATCATCTAAAATATGGTTAAAATAGAAATACTGGGTATCTGTAAATGATTTGATCAATGAGATACATCCAACATTTGTCACAAACAAATCTTTGGACACTCAAAAAAAAAAAAAACATACAAGGACACTAACCACAAAAACATAATTGTGATTTCAGTATAGACAAAGAATGACTTACCTGCAAATGATAGTCAAACACATAACAAGGTTATTAGTACATTAAATAGACTCAATGCTGTTCTGAATTAAATAAAATTTTAGCTTTAGAAATTTAATAAAAAAAATAGAGCTTATCTTTGGCTTTAAGCCAAAGATTTTGGAGTTGGAAAGTTTGATTAAGCTCTAACATATTTTATCTTTTGCTTCATTCAAACAAATTCCAAAAGTTTCAGAACAGAATTAACAAATACCCATACCAAGACTGGAATCAAACATGTGATACATATATGAATAAATATATATATATATATATTTATGCCTGTGCTTGTCAAAGCATGAAGGCACTTGAGAAAAAACAGAAGAAAGAAGAATTACACTTTGATAACTATGGAGAGGGGGGTTTTCTTGTTACAACCATTATAGCATTCAAAGTAGGTGATGATGGCAACAAATTACTGCCAGAAGAGTGGGTTAGATGATCAAAAAGGACTCAGGCTCATGTTATGATTCTTAGGCTGCATTTGACCCGGCTTATATAAGTGCTTATTTCAGCTTATAGTTTATTAAAGCAATTTTTGAAATTAAAAGTGTGTTTTGTAACATCTAATGGGTAAGTGCTTACCCATAAGCAGTAGGGAAAAGTTACCCATGAAAACAGCTTCTTTTATCACTTATGTAGAAAGCTATTTCTAAACTTTAGTAGCATTTTCATTAAAATTTCTTAAAATAAAATTGCAAATGGCTTGCTTATGTTATTGTAATAAGTCCTTTTTAAAAGCAATTTTTAATGATAGAAACAATTTTTTTCTTCATAAGCACTTAGATAAATATTTTATCCAACACTATTTTTTTTCTTTCAAATAGGCAGCTTATTGTTGTTGTGGATAAGTGCGCCCATGGATCCACTTATCCAATGAGTGCTTATCAAAAAGCACAAGTCGGATCAAATGCAGCCTAAGACTGCATTTGCAATATTTAATTAAGTGCTTATTAGAGCTTATAACTTATTAAAGCACTTTTTTAAGTTATAAGTGTATTTGGTAACAATGAACTGGTAAGTTCCTACCCATAAGCATTAGAAGAATATAACCCATAAAGGAGAAATTGTTCTCAACTTCTCTTTACCACTTATATGGGAAGTAGTTTCTAAACATTAATGATACTTTAAAAATGACACTTTTAACCTTGAACACATTCTATGTTTTTGAAAATGACATTTTTATTCCTAAATTTAAAAAAAAAAAAAAATCATGAGTTTATCTTGTTAAGGTATTTAAGTTATCCGTATTAACAAACACATTTTTTTTTTCAGACCAAGCAACTTATTAATACCGTGGATAAGTTGCTTGGTCCAAAAGAACAAACTGGGCCAAACACAGGATTATTCTGCTTCGAGGTTGCAGTACTTCTTGATCCTTAAAACAAGTTTCTGATCCCCAAGAAGTACTTATTTATTTATAAAGGCTACTTATTTTGTTAGGATGCGCTTTGTTTCATTAATGGCCTTCTCATGAGTTTGGACTTTGATGTTGTTTAACCCATTGCCTGAACCCAGACTAATGACCACCTGGGGCTGTGTTAACCCTCCAGGATGGCCCATAAGAGGTTTTGGGGTCAGCCAACATGTCCTGTCTTTGGTCTACCTGAGGAACTCTGGCTTTGAATTGCCTCAAGAGGTTTCAGGGTCAGCTCATATGTCCCTATGCTTGGGGCCTTGGCTACCTACCTGAGGAGCTCTGATTTTGATCTTCGAGTCTGAAGAAAAATTGGCTGTGCCATTCACCTATATCATTACCATATAGGTGAATGGCAATAGGGTGAGTTAGGGCCGGAGTGAGCTAACCCAAACCCGATTTATAGGTTACCAGCCCTAACCATTAGGAGCGGGGAGGGCAGGTTCCCATTGCCATCCCTACTTTTGAACATATAGATTGCCTGTCAAGATCCAAAATCCAAATTGAGATACCATTTACCCATTTGGCAACTAACTAGCACAATTTGCCACCACATTAGCTGGCCTGTTTCAGGCCTACCAAACCACGACTAAAACACCATGTTTCAAACTAATCCTTGAGAATTGTGTTTTGTGCACATATTTGTACATCTCGAGTAGCCAATGAGAAAGGGCCACGTGAAAAAAGGATTACTAGCAAATAAGGTCTACTCGTCTGGTCCAAGTGTCAAAACAAGAGAAGACACGACCACACACATCACACACTTACCACACACGCGCCGGAAGGACAACCGAGGAATTCGGTTGGAACAAATTGTCAATACAGCAAGAGCAACAAACTTTTTTTTTTTGGGTAATAAACAAACTGTGTTCTTCAGCATTGACATTGCTTTCTTCTATGGACTTTGCGAAGAAACATATTAATGCCCTTCCTGATTAAGAGTGTTTAAAATTGTTTTGTTTCAGTCAAGGTGTTAAAGCTTCTATATGACCTCTTTGTTCTCCAATGGATCTTCATCATGCTTTTGGATCACAAAGACATACTGGGGAGAGCAATTTGCCTGTAATCATTTGTAATTTCTTCCTTGTTTAATCTCCTATTGACTACCCATGTCATCAGTAGAACCCAGAATTGCTTCCAACAGGAATTCTTCAGTGTAAAGAGCTCATGAAGTGTAACTTCCTCCTTTGAGGTGATCGACAACTACACCCACAGAACAACAAACAGGCAACTCTTGAAGATCTTGAATGCTTGAATTCTAACCATCCTTGATGCTCTCGGCATACTAAGTCGTTCAATCTGAATCTCGATCTGAGAATGCCATGGTAAGCACATAAATTTCTAATTGTAGGTTCGTGAGATCTTGCAAGAAGCTTGGGTCATTCCTTTTGTTCAGCAACATGATTTTCAGTCATTATTGAAGCAGTGGCCCTGAAAATCCAAGTTATTCAGGAGCCATATAGAACAAAATACTATCTTCCTTCCATCAATACAGACAATTGTATTGAAGTAATGATTTAATTAGAAGCCTTCTTCAACTCAGATAAATTTCGCAGAATTGTAACCTGTTCAACCCACTTTCTACACCTGAGAGAAGCCAAGTTCAAAAAATAAAAATCCATGGAAAAGTTTGAACTTACGCAATCATCTGAGTGTGTGGGCCCATGGGATCTCGGAATATCCAAATCCATAATTTGTTTTGTTGTTTCTTGAATGAACTTCCCAGTCAACGGAATCAGCATTCTTTGACAGTGTAAAAAATTGAAGGTAGGTGAAGCTGGTTTCCTCATGACATAAACAACTTATCAGTGGTGCACATGCCAACCTCTGCATGAAAAATAATCCAAGAAGATAAATTTTGAATTAGAAATGCCTGCTATGGACCTATAACTATAAGTAGGGTTGTCAACGAGCCGGGCTTGATCTGTATAATTAGGCTTGTGAGCCGAGCCTAAGCCCGAAAAAAATCATCAACTATAATATTAATGTATTTGTACTAAGCTAAGCTTTTTTGCAAGCTGAGCCTTCTACGAGCCGAGCTTTTACAAGCTGAGCATGAGCCAAAAATTTTTTAACAAGCCCGACCCGATCTGGGCAAAGCTCAGCTCGTTTACAGCCCCACCTATAAGGTCTAGGAATTCCTCAAATAGACTTACTGCTGAATTTCTCAGTACACCTCTCAGCTCCAACTTGTAGTATCAAACAATAGTAGGAGCAGAGCAAGCTCGCCTCTCAATTGTAGTCACTGCTTCGGCATCCCTAACAACCTGTGAACCAAAAAACAATGTTGCACCATCATAGCAGCTCACCATGCAAAGAGATACTGGCATATTCAGAAACATCACGAGATAATAACTCGAGGATCCAGTAAATATGATCTGAATCGAGATGAGTTTCGTCCCTAGTAGTGAACATCTGTATCCTCCCATTTATCTCAAGCCAACTATAACCCAGTTCCTTTGTTACTTCTCTTTCTCTCATCTGTCTTCTCATCTCCGAAACCTCTGTCCATCTCCCAACTGATGCATAGATGTTTATAACCATCAAACATGCACTTGAATTATGAGGTTCAAGCTCCAATATACGATCAGCTGCATAAACACCTAATTTAAGATTGCCCCATATCCTACACCCATTCAGCAATGTTCTCCATAAGACAGATGCTGGCTTAAAAGGCATTGCAGTTATGATCTCTGATGCTTCCGTGAGAAACCCAGCACGTGCAAGGATGTCAACCATGCAGGCATAGTGCTCAGGTCCTCTAGGGATCCCATGATCCATCTCCATACTGTTAAAATATCGCCTCCCTTCTTCCACAAATCCACAGTGGCTGCAACCATGAAGAACTCCCAAGAAACTGATACCATCTGGCAAAAACCGGGCCATTTGCATTTGATGGAAAACCATGATTGCTTCTACACCATAACCATGTTGCCCATAACCCATAATCATAGAATTATAAGTGACAATATCAGGTTGAGTCATATCCACAAAAACACGCCTTGCATTATGAAGATTACCAGATTTGATGAACATCGAAATGGCAGAGTTTCCCACATGAGTGTTACTTCCGAATCCTCTCTTAAAAAGTTGAGAATACAGCTGTTGCCCAGTGAACAGTGTAGCTAAATCTGCAGAAGCAGTCAAAGCACTAGTTAATGAATGGGAAGTAGGTAGAGTTCCGACTGACAGCATATCTTTGAAAAGAGTTAATGCTTCTGCCGATAATCCATTTTGCTGAAAGCCTGAAATAATGGAAGACCAGGAGATGGAGTTAGGCAAAGGCATTTGCCTGAATACTCGCCATGCAACCTCAACTTGTGAATCTCGAGAAAGCCCAGAAATTATTGTCGTCCAGCTGATGGTATCTTTCTCAGGCATTATCAGAAATAGCTTTAGCGCGATGTGCATTTTCCTTTCTTGGGTGTAAGCCGTGATCATTGAATTCCATGAAACATTATTCCTGTCAGGCATCCTGTCAAAGATCTCCCTTGCATCTCCAATCCTGTGGTTCTCAATGTAACCTTTTACCATCACATTCCAAGTAACACAGTCTCTATAGGCCATTTGATCAAAAATATTTCTTGCATAATCGACTTCCCCTTTCAGAGAGTAATCCAATATTCTTTTGGTTAGTGACACCAAATCTCTGTTCCATAAATGTTTCTTGATTGGTGTACCCATTTTGTGCCCACTTTGGAAATCCACAATGGATCCCAAACTCCTGTTGAAGCACTCAAATGCGGTATATATGGTTCCAATTCCGAACTTTTCTTTGTGTACAGTAACAGCCATGTTCTTGTTATTTGGGAGCTCATTATGATAGAGCACTATGAAGCATCAACTACACTAAAATGCTATCCATAAACTTGTCAAGGAAGCTTAAACAACCCACAACCTCATGGTGGTGGTGTAAAACATAAACATCCAATTTTAGGACCAGTAAAATAAAATCGCCCCAATGACATATATACATCTGGAAGCCAAAGCAGATCCTGCGTGTATTTTAAAAGGGCATTAGGGTCATGAGAAATCTAAAAGATATGAAGGAATGGAAAATAAGTATGCTGTTCTGGTTTTAGTTTTGTTTGATTAAGAGTGGGGAAAAATATATATTCAATTTTACAACAGGTGTAATGCATCTAACAAAGGCATTCTGAACTTTGGGCCCCCACAGGTCATACAATTAATAAGACAACAAACGACCAATATATGAAAAGCAGAAACACAGAGATGGAAGTAGTATGCTCAGATCTGTGCACAGATACTTAAGAGGTCTAGAAACAGTCATTCTAAAGGACAATAAATTTCACTTATCTAAGCAAATGTTATTCTTTCTTAATTTTTTTTTTTTTAAATTTTTTCTCGCATCTGAATAGTTTGCTATTTAACCCAGCAAACCATTTATAGCAGTATGAGGGAATGTAAGATAACCCCTTTTGCCAATGCGAATGGAGCAATTGACCCATTGTTTAATAATATGATATTGACAGGATTATGAAATGTCTTAAATCCTCTATAGGTCAGGGAACTGTTCAACGTAATCAAAGAGCTATCTAAGCATATCACCATAAGAAAAATGAAAACGGACCACCATCCTTCTATTGCTGCTAAGTTGATAACAGAATACCCATGTCTGGTTTTGTTTCCTTTGGAAAAACCTGGTAAACAAGGAAAAGAGAGAAAATGCCGTAGAAAGTTTGCACTCTGAGAGAAACCTGTGACTTGTATATTAAGAAGAGGCAGGGTTGCCTGGTGAAACATTCCAGCGTTAGAAACCTAGTGACACAAATTCACACGCCGCAGGTTATTTGATGAACCCTGGTCATCCACGTGTCCTTCCCGTTGAACCCATCTCACATACCAAGTTTCAGCCCAAACACATTTGCCACAGCGAAAAGGCGTCTCCTAACTCCATAGTTCTATCTATCAACCGATATATTCCAAAACCGGCGGTGACTGGTCCGATGTAAGAATGCAATGCAGAAAAAAATAAAAAATAAAGAAAATCTTTAAATTTTATTGTACATACCGGTATCAAATTGTACCTGCCGGTCCAAAGACTGATAAAATCACTGTGCTGGTCATAGATTTTGACATCCAACCCACAAAGACAGAGAGAGAGAGAGAGAGAGAAAGAGAGAGAGATGTGATCACCCCCAGGTTGGGTGGACTCTAGGTCGATCGGGTTAATTTGGAGTCACCACCATCCATTGGATTAGGGTGTGAATGGTCACCCATTTTCCTCAATTAGGCTCAGAATATACCCAAAAATAAGATTTTAATAATGGTCTAAACCAGAATGGGTAGGGAGGTTTAATTAAGACAATGGGAAGGTGTTAGGCAATCACTCTCTTCCTGTTATCTAGTCTAAGTCATTTGGCCAAATCAGATTAAAATTCTAAAAAAATCCTAGAGAATCCTAAAATGCTTAATAAGATTTAAATATATCCAAAATAAATATAAAAATCCCTAATATGCTCTAAACTCTAAGAATCTAAGACTAGCCTAGACCTAAAACAAATAATTCTAAAACCTAAATGACTAGAATAACTTAAGATGCTAAAATGTGAAAATCTAGAAGAACCTAAATGCATAAAAATAATAAATCCCAAAAATTAGATACCCAAGAAATAACAAACATACTAAAAGGCTAGGATCCTCAAATGACCTAGAAAATCCAAGAATTCCTAAAAATATAATGTAAAAAAAATTAAACCCCCAAAAGAATAAGATCCAAAAATAATCTAAGAACGCCAAAATGGGCAGACATCTAAAAGATACTAGAGTACCTTAAAGTGCAATAATAAAAAATAACCTGAAGTATAGGCCTATTTGGGGTGAACATAAATAAAAATATAAACATCAAGATCCAGAAAAATCTATGAAAAAAAGCTAATTACTGATTCTAAAGATTTAATAACCATCTAAAACCCAAAAGTATCAAGACCTCTACAGATTTTAACAATTTTAAAGTTCAAAATCCTGAAATAACATGAGAAAGAACCTGATCATTCAATCATAATAATCCATAACAAAACGTATGATAATGAATCTGAATCAGATTATCAAATCCGGTCTCATTAGGTCAGCCATTACGTTGTAACTTATAGCACTTTTAGATGATTAAGACTCTAATCGTGACTGATCTTAATAATAAACTCATAGAAGGAGGAACCAGAAGATAAATCTAAAAGTGAAACCAAGAAAACGATTAGAAAGAAATCCCAAAATGATGTGTATGCTTATAATCGATTGATGATGAAAATAGCAAAATCAACATATTCCTTATGCATTCAGCTGCTATAGTTTGACTTGGAATCAAGAACAAAGTAAATTCAAGTTCCAAAGATCTCAAAGCACAATAGCCATATCCACAAAACAGGTATACAGGTTCATCCCCAAACTTCTAAGATGAAATCAAGGGAGGACCTTTACTTCCATTGCATTCAATCGATACAGAAATTGAAAAGAAAACTGAACTAATTCCAAGAAGAAGATCGGCTTTTCATGTAGTGGTAATGGGGCAGTGTTAAACCTCTTTGATTTGAACTCGATGCAGTCCTATAAGCTTGGAAAACCAGCAGCAATGGAGTAGAGTTTAGAGATTAAAATTTGGCTGGTAGAGAAGGGCATCCGATCGAATCCAGAAGGTGACGATGAGTTCGATTGATAAAAATTACTGAAGCAAAGCTTGTGGTTTCAGTTGAGGATTTGGGGTGATCAGTTTGGGTTTGTGCTTGGAAAGGATTCGGATGTCACAAGGAGTCGGGTTGAGGAAGACTGATTTTGGGTTTTTACCTATGTGATTTCTCTTCAGATTTCCTTCCCCTATTCTCATGGATTTCTTCTCATTCTTAAAGCTTTGAAACGCAACAGAGTTCCTTCGAGATCGTCGGCAAAATCGCCGTCGATCTCTCCCATCTTCATTTTCTGTCTTGCCCTTGTCTCTTCAGAAGAGAAGAAGGCTTCAAACGGAGCTAAGCTGCCATTTTGTCGTGGGGTCCACATTGGACAAGTGTCGCCACCAGGTGCTCAGCACATTCTCAGCACACGACTATTCATCACAGCAGATCCGACTCCAACAAAACGTTGGTACTTGAAAGGAGAACTTCTATCAGAACTGCAAACAGAGATGGGATTGAATGCTGCACTTCAAAACCTGTCCAACTTGATCCGGTAGACAAAAAAGAAAAAGAAAAAGAAAGAAAGAATACTATTCTACATCTCAAGCAACAAATGAAAGGCAAGGACAAAATGTTATAATAAAAAAAAGGGTAAATTGCACTTACACCCCCTCAGTTTTCTGACACTGGCAGATAGACCCCTTGTGTTTACTGAAATGGCAATGACACCCCCTGAGTTTTGAACTTAATGGCAGAGACACCCCTTCCAGCCAAAATAATTGATAATA
>JAUPMG010000013.1:10176639-10191428 GCA_031762675.1 Pachysandra terminalis | reverse complement strand
TTCTGTTCTACACTTCATTCTAATGAAAATTTCGTAAAAGAAAATGAAAATTTCTAAGCAATCAGATCATCAAAGTCTCACTCAAACAGCTGACGACAACACGAGCAAGAAGGAGATTATAATTCGGGAGAAAGAACTGACCTTTAATCCGAGTAGAACAAGTGCATTTTGATTTGAAGATCAAGATCGCGGGAAAACGAGTGAGATGATTTCCAGACATTTCGAATTTAGGGTTTCAGTTTCTAACGAATGAGACTATTAAGACGAATTAGGACATCCCATAGTCAAATGACAAAAAACCCTTGCATTATCGGTTCAACGGCCTGCGATATTTGCGTGCGATGCCTATATGCAATTTCAAACCAAATTTTCTTCAGAGGTTTTGCAAAAATATCATAACATCATGATCGGTCTTGTGGGACCGGACCAGTGATATTAATCGGGACCGGATCGGTCAAGATCAAAACCGGTTTGGTGCAATCCACCAATTAAAAATGCAAACAATACCGAACTGGTTGCACCAGTCTGGTCCATAACCACACAATACAAAGTATGTATCCTGGCTTGGGACTGGACCATTGAGGTCCATTTCCAGTATGGACCGGATCGGTCCGGTCCGTAGAACCATGTTGTGAAGAGAGAATTGTGGTTCATAGGAAACACACATCTCAGACTCTTGTTCATGTCATATTATGCCGCAAATGTTTTCTCCTGCAAGATGATAAGCTCCCCTTCTTAACATACAAACTACATATCCTTCATTCATTCCTCATCTGCAGTAAAATCAGGCTCTGCAGGCTTTTGTAATGACCCACTAACGCTGGAATCTGACCCACAATTCCTGCTCCCTCCCCTCCTAAGACTAGCATACACACCCAAGACTGCTCCTTTTGGGGGGGACACAGACACATTCATTTGCTCGAATGCAGGTTCCGGCAAGCTCCCCATGGAGCTCTCCCCATCATCAACTTCAGCTGCATCCCTCCGTTTCTTAAACCGGCGCCACGCCGCTTGCACAAAGCATGCAGCCCATGTTCGCCATTGGTGTGAGTAGAACCGGAACTTGTGTCTCAGTTGTTTGCTATGTAGCCTACGGAACTGCGACGCTACAAACTTCAAGTCTTCTGCAATGAGTGCAAATGACTCGACCTCGGAAACGGCCTTCACCGTGCGAGTGGATGAGGGGCGGATGACATTAGGACGTGGGTCGAGGGCCCACGTCAGCAGTTCCTCGCCGCAGAAGTCGCCGGGACCAATGAGACATGAATTGAAGAACCCGGTACGGCCGCCATTAGTGGTGTAGGAATCAAGGTGGCCCCTGATGATGAAGACCATCTCATTGACAGGGTCACCCTCTCGCACTAGGCACGTCCCTTGGGTGCACAAGGCCGGCTTGAGCCTCTCGCATATTGCATCTAGCATCTGCTCATCCATCTGGTCAAACAGTGGCACTCGTCGAACAAGATCGAGGCACAGGTGACGCTTGATGTTTCTTCGAAGATCCATTGGGAGGTCTTTAAGAAGAGCTTCTTCATCAACTCCTCTGGTTGCCAGCCATTTATAATGATCGTACCTTCGTACACACTGCCTTAGTTCCTGTGGTAGCTGCCTGTGATGCATCCATTTCTCTGTGTCAGTTCTCCTGATTCTCCACTCTTCCAATCGGATAGTCGTAGATTGAAGGTATGTCTGCAAGTTAAATGTAAAATCAGTATTTTGAGTTCAATTTTATTTTATTTTTTGTGTGTGATGTGTAACCCCGACCTCACTTAGTGGGGACATAATAAAACCCTGGATATATGACACCACCCACAAGGACTATATATATCAGGTAAGCCCGGGGACTCAAACCTAGGACCTGCAGTTCCTGAGCTGGAAAGCCTGCCAGTTGAGCTAACCCATGTGGGTTAAAGAGATTCAGTTAATATAAAACCCCAGATACATGACCCCACCCACAAGGACCATATATCAGGTAAGCCCAAGGACTCGAACCTGGGACCTCCAGCTCCTGAGCTGGAGAGCTTGCCAGTTGATGAGCTAACTTGTGTGGGTTAAAGAGATCCAGTTAATAAGTCCATACAGATCCAGTTACTGTTGGCTAAAGCAACACAATGGGGCTTGGTAAACTTACTTGCATATTCCCAATAAGCAATCCAAAAAGAACCAACCCCAGAATCGCGATGATGATAGCAAAACTTATTTCTCCGACATTAGTACTCGTGGAGAGATTCTGCCCTAAAGAGCTGCACAATTTGATAAAAGAACATTGGAATTACATATTTAGGAGTGTAACTGTAACCTTAATTTAGGAGTGTCAAAAAGACTTACCTCAAGTTTCTCAGGCCCCACCAAAGACAGTAGAAGTACTTGTTGAAGAACGTTGAGGATGTAACATCAAATGTCAATGCATCATCGTACATTCCAAATTGGAAAAAGCTATTGCTTGGATCACATAGTTGTGTGATATTGCTCGATATAAACCAGGCAATCCTACTTGAGTCTCCCGTATTATGGCAATCGAAGAATCCATTCTGACAAGATGATTTTTGAAGATTGCAGACCTTTCTCCAACACGCTTCTTGTCGCTCAATCGATAAAAGATACCAACAAGATCCTAGCACCTTTTAAAAAAATGATAGGATTATGAGTTATGTTAATTGAAGTAAAATTGAAAGCAATTAAAGCTAGGTGAAATAAGATGTAATCTTATAAATCATTATCTGGCGATTAAAGCTTTCTATGTTTGTAAACATCCCAATTTGCACAAATGTGTAGTTTTCCCTTGTTTTGCAACTCCTTGGAGGCTTGACTTGAGAATCAGCAGTTTCTAATCTAATCACCCCTGAATCCCACCTCACCTAAGTGCTTTAATTTCCTAGAAAAAACTCTGAAATTCATAAAAAAATGACCAAAATACCCCTGGTGGTCTCCACCTATATCATTTTTCATCCGAAGTCTGTTTTAACCTGAAATCTGAACTCCAGACTGAAAATGGTTTCTAATGCTATATACTATTTAACTTCTGGCAGATCTATATATTTGAAAGACCGCCTGTTTGAGGAAGTTGTGATTTGGAAACTGTGATTTTGTATTGATATTGATATTAGTGTAAACTGGTAACTTACATGGCTTGCCAACATGTAGAGCATCAAGTTGTACGCAGCTCCTGCCCATGCTGTTTCTGTCACGACGCCGGTGGCCTTGACAATTTGTGATGAGAGAGGAAAAATAAGAAAAAGTTTTGGGATGTATTGGAAAATGATGCTGAAGCGAAGGACTTTTTTTGTATTGGTCATCACCGAACCCCTTAGATTAGGGATGACTACCAGAATCAACATCTGAAATATGTAAATTGTATTTAGAAGTTATTGAGATATCAGAACATTATTATAACATGATAACTGGTTTGAGAACTTGCAGTGTGATGGAATACACAAAGCTGACTTGACCATAGTGTTTAAACTCGGCATTGGATTGGGGATCCTACCGGTCCAATACAAACATGGCCCAACTATATATATATATATATATAAAAATCATAAAATTTTCGAGTGGTTTCGGACGATCCATATTGGATCGTTTGATTTGGACTCGATTTCAGACTGAGTCAGAGAACTTGAGCAATTTTCGAGATTGGCTTGGGATCGTAACTCGTCCCGAGCCGATCCCGAGTTGTATCGGCCGATCCGACTCGGGATCGGCCGATACTTGAACTCTATGGACTTGACAGCAATATTGGATGAGCCAAAAGGGGAGGTCAGGTTCTATGCAGCCTATGAAAACTCAATCAGGTGTTTTGAAAACCTTAAAACCAGAATTTTCTAAACTTGAAATTATGATTCTTTCTGGACTTCAATCCCTTATCAAGTCAGAGTGGAGGTTCACATTTTCAATTTGAAACAGAGCTGTACTGGTTACATACCTGTGGAAGGGGTAGCGCTGCCACAAGATCAATCCAGAATTCCTTAGCTAGGTACCTTGATGCGATCTTCGAAGAGTCTATTACAAGCTCTCCTCTCCCAAATACACGAGACGAAGGGGCAATGTAAGCTGTTCGGAACCGGATGAAAATCTGAATAGCGTAAAACAAATCGGCCACGGACCTTATAGTCATGAGTACTACTTCAAGGGCAATCTTTATATCTATGCATACCTCCTCCTGAACCCCCGGCAAGTAAAAGAAGAGAGGATCAACGAATAGAGAAATTAAACATGCTACTAAAAGGATCTTGTTCCATCGGTGTATGACCGGTCCCCGGGGATCCAATATCTTTTTATTCGCTCTCTCATAGTCCTCAGAGAAGACTCTAGACAGCACTTTGGCTTTCAAGGATTTTCCGGTTGTTTCGACAAAATCCTTATCGACCTTCCTAGTGTTTGACTTTGGGATTCTTGTCCCATCAATCTTGGACATGAGCTTTATAGAACCATCTCCTTTGATTGTAGTGAATTTTGCAGTTTCAACATCATCTTGAAATCTGAAAGTTCATGCAAACAATATTTACAAATCAAACAATAACTGATTAACTGAGATTTCCAATCCTAGAAACAACCCAAACTATGATAAATTTGAAATTCTGTTAAGAAGACCGACCTTACAGATCTTGAATTGCCACAAGCCATGGCTCTCGAATGAAACTCCCACTATGGCTTCAAACAGTTGATTTGATCTATTGTACAAGTAAACAAGAGCTTTATATACTATGCCATGGAATCACAAAACAAAGTTATTGAACACTCAGCCACAGAAATCAGAAGTACCTTTCATAGCTTCTTTCATCAAAAATCATGTGAACAAAGAAGAAAAACAAAAAGTATCAAAAATGGAGAAGAAGCTGTAAGGCCTCTCCTTCCTTTTGGTTCAAATGTATAGGTCAATCATGTGATCAACTTGGTAAATTTCCTTAGTTAGCTTCCACTCGGAAATAGACCCATCTCACAGATTTTGTTTAAAAAGGAGAAAAAGAAAATCCCAAAGCTTCTCGATATTGGTTGAAGCAGAAGCAACTCAAAACCTCCTAATATGTGTTCATTATGAACAGATTAACCAAAATCCAGTACTGCAGAAGCATTTGATTGTGGAATTTTAATCTGTTCAAATTAATCAGTTCAGCAAGAAAAGATTCACTCAAAATTCATCCAATTTAAAGGAACTTTAAAAATAAAAAAAATTCAGAGATCCAAGAACAGATTCACCTCGAAAAATCAAAGTTACAAAAAAGAGACAAATGGGTTCTAAAAACTGCAATGTAAAACTCTTTTAAGTTTGAATTTGGACGTAATTTTTTCAGATAGTTGTTCAATTGCAATAGTATTCAAAAGGGAGAGAGACTGAAAACTGAATAATACAACAACATCAAAGAGCATGAATGATTTGCAAAGATAATGAGTCTTTTGAACAAGTCAAGGAATATAGATACTAACAAAAGAGTATCAATCATGGAACCAGTCTTTCTTCCTTAGATGCTGAAACTTTTGATGAATTTCAGCTGGGAAGTTTACTTCCCAGGATTTGAGCTTTCTACTGGGTATTAGGAGCAATGACCATGACTAGAACTTTGAAATTCTCTTCCTCCTTGTCTCAAGGAAAATGGGTTACAGACTTTTCCTAGTTTTTTGAATATTTAGAAGTTGACAGAAAACGTATTTTCAGAAAAGAAGATTTCTTTTGGTGGGAAGGAAACTAAAATCTTTATTCTGTGAAATATATTGTGAGAAGGAGACAGAGAGATGGATCCGTCAAGCTCCAAACAAGAGATAGGACCAAAGTGGACCATGGTGTGTACACTACAGGCGCCGGTCGTTAGCATTTTCCGTGACTGATTTATACAAAGCTACGAGGAATTGACCAAGCTTGATGTCCACTACGGTCATGATACGTGTCACTTGTTCCATCCTGGTGATGGACGGTCAAGATCTCTCTCTCTCTCTCTCTCTGGTGGTTGAGAGGTCCACTCTAGAACTGGGCTGATATTTTAGTTAAATTTCTGCAGCATGTCAACGCTACCTCTTCAAGGCAAGAGATCTTTTCCCATGGTTGACTGGTTCTAACCACAATCACAAAGTCAAAAAAGCCCTTCCCTCAGTCCCTTGTTTATTTACCACGTGTTAATTTTTTCATCCAGATGAAGACCATGTGGAATTTGATCCTTCTTTATATATACAGGATAAGAGAATTTTATTGGCAAATTTTTTCTTGGTAAGCTCATGGGCTTCACAGATTTGATTTTCAAAAAAAAAAAAAAAAAACTTTTGGACTTTGGAAATATCACATAATAAGGCCAACCTCAGCTTTTAACAAGCGATCTTAAGCCCTCTAAATCTTAGTAAGCCTTAACCCAAAAGAGATTAGCAATCTTGATCAAGCTTGAGCCCAATGAACCCAAGGTTTACAAGCCCCATCCGTATTTGACCGATTTTCGACCGTACTTTTAAAAAAAAATAAAAATACCATCGGTCTATTTTGGATCACAGGATTTCAAGGGTGAGAATTGAAATTGGTAGGTGTGAATTTAAATTCTTGTATTTAAATTACCAATTCTCAAAATTAAACACCAAATTATTCATGAGAATTATAATTCACACCCTCAGGGTGTTTATTGTAACTCTCACATAAACTAAGTATTTCGTTGGGGTGATTTAAAAGGGTACCCCACCCCACCTCACCTCTAATGATTCTAGTTTGGAAACCCATAAATCGGGTTAGGGTTGGGTTCAGAACCTACGGTATTATCATCCATGGTTCTATATAGAGGTGCCAATAGGTCGGATCGTAACCGGGTCGAGACTTAAATGGGTTGTGTCAAGTTCGACCCGTTTATCAACGAGTCAGGAAAGTCTCAATTCGAACCCAACCCGCCCATAAACGGTTGAACCTGCCAACCCGTTTAAAATTTAATTAATTAATTTAATTTTTTATTTTTTATTTTATTAATTATTTTAATTAATAAAATAATAAATAATAATAATAAACAGGTCACACAAGTTTGAGGTCACACAAGTTTGATAGGTTAGATTGGGTTTGACCCGTTTACCAACGGGTCAAAAAATCTCAACCCGAACCCAACTCATTTAATAAATGGGTTGACCCTAACCTGTTTAGTCGGGTTGCCTGGTTAGGTCATGTTTTGCCAGCTCTAGTTCTATATAACAGTTAGTACAAACCGATACCAACCCGTATAGGTCAATCCATACCAGAACCGAAACTCAATGGTTGTATCACGGGATCATGGACTGACTGGTACAACCGATCCGAACAGCCTTGACCTATACGGGTTGGTACAACCGATCCGACTAAACGGGTTAGGGTCAACCCGTTTATCACGGGATCATGGCTGACTCCACCCTGCAAATACATTTTTACTCTCTTCAATTCATAGAATTACATAAACCCTAACCACTAGTCATAAAAAGCATTTGATGTCCCGATTCATGTCAAAATTCTGGAGCTACATTGCAAATCATTTCACTCGATTTTTAGAAATTAAATCATACATTCTAAGATTCCAAAACACCAATATAGGGATTTGTAGATAGAACAGGAAAGGCTCTATGATCAAAATTGGCGCCTTGGTCTTGCTTCTGCCATGGTTACACGAATCGATCTACCATCCAAGTCCTACAGTACAAAATTTCAAAAGCAGTGATCAATTCAGAAAAAAAGTTGCATCCTTAAAGATTTTTCGAGGAAAAAATAAGAAACTATCACAAATAATGTATGCTAGTGACTAATTTGTGAAGATTTAAGACGCGAATATGACTAATCTTTCATTCTTTACCAAAAGAATCAGATATTCATATTGAAGCTGTAAGTACTTAGATAAGTAAACGATGTTCTTGCTATGATGAATTGAAATAAGAACATTGCAAATGGAGCAAGAGCTACTCAATAGCAGAACCAACTTGATAGAGAAGAAACAAAATACTCGGAGAAAGGTGCTAATATACTTACAGCGCCATTTAGGGATAAGATTGCACTGTTGACCTCTTCAGCAGAATTGTAAGTCACAAAGCCAAAACCCCTCGATCTACCGGTCTCCCTGTCATAAACAACCTTGGCTTCCATAACCTTTCCTTGCTCACTGAACAAGGTTTCAAGTGCTAAATCATCAACTCCCCATGAAAGGTTACCCACATAGACCCGATTGTCCGAATTAAAACTTGCCCCACCTCGGGATCCCCTAGAAGGGGAATCTTCTCTACGAGGAGGAGGAGGTCCAGAATTCACATTCAATGACCTCCCTCCAAGTTCCTAACATATGACATGATCTCTTGCTTAGAAACGCCACAAAAACAGTGTCAAGCAAATTGCAATCTTAACATGTTGGAATTACTTTACTCACCAATTGGAATGGAATATAAACAATTAAAACAAATGAAATCTAGCTAACCAAAAACCAAACAAATTAAAACAAGGACAGATTTTAAAACTAAAAAGCTTAAGATTAGATAAGATTTTGCAACATCTCAAGTAAGACTAAGATTCTTCAGTCTCTGAAAACCATATGCTCTACTTTTTTTATACGACCAAAATCGATGAGTTTTCAATCATATATCAGTAATCAAAGCATTTCAGGAAGAACGGAAATTCTTAATCCTTTTCTGTTTCAATATAAAAATAAATAAATAAATAAGAAGCCATTGAAAATAAATGTGCATAGATAGTAAACTTTGAAGAATGAAGTCTTCAATCCAACAATAAGAAATAAATCACAAAAAATAAATTTGTTAGATGAAAAATACAAATAAGCAAACATACATATCCATTAAACTGCTGCACAGCTGCTTCCACTTCCTGGACTGTAGACATTGTCACAAACCCAAACCCCCGGCTTCTCCCATTCATCTTGTCATAAATAACCTGCCAAAATAAACCACTTCAGGCTATCTCAATTCTCAAACATTTCAGATTCTCTGCAGCGATGTACAAACAGGCTGGGCCGTGTGTGCCAGACCGGCCTGGCATGGCTTTGTGCAATAGGCCTTATAGTGCCGGGCCGGGCCTGGGGTCATGGCCCACAACACAGCCCAGGCACTAGCTCGATTGAGCTTTTAGCCAAATTATAGGCAAAGAACGAAGCCCGGCCCAGCCCGGCACGATAATAATCGTGCCCCATGCCGTGCCAGGCCTGGGAGCCGAAAATTAGGCACGGCACGGCACGATAAATAATCGGGCCGTGCTGTGCCTGGCCCATGGCATGAGCCTTATCGTGCCAGGCCAGCATGCGCGGCCCATTTGTACATCCCCAATTCTCTGTGTATGTCTGCACAGGTTATGAACACGAACACCGTGCTAAGTAATCAAATCTCCTTTCTGAGATTAACTTGTATAAGTGTACAAACTTGATCCTTATAAGAACAACAATATACTGATGTGGGTATCCATACTTACAAAACATGAATTGCAAGATACAATGGAAAAAAAAAGATACAACATACATACCTGTATATACATATGAACCTTTGCATTTTAAATGCAAATTACAAATTCAGATTTCCTTTTTCAATCTGGGTGTAAACATAATTTAAGCCACAAGCATACTTGCACGTATGTATGTGTCCTGTAATCATGTAAATACACGAATATACGTTTACTCGTGGATTTAAGCATTTATAACCAAGAATATAAAAGGAAATCAGAGCCAAAATACCCTAAAAACCCAACATGATACCCTAAAAATGAAAAAGAAATCCAGTACTCTCTAGCCTAATACCCTAAAACCCCAACATGATTTTAATGAATCTCAACGCACCAAGCAAGAAAAAAAAAATTAAAATTTCAATCCAAATTTTACCTCGACCATCTCAACGTTTCCAGCTTGTTCGAACAATCCGGCGAGCTCAGCACTGTCGACGGTGAAAGGGAGATTACCCACGAAAAGTTTCAAATCGGGAGAGAAACTGGACTCATTTCTGTCGCTCAAAACCTCCTCCTCTAGCCCGAATTCGGAAGAAACGGCTAAGTTTCGTACAGAACGAGAGGAGAAACTCTCGTAAATTCTCTGAGAGGGAAACGAGGAAGAAATGGTAATGGGTTTGGATTGGGATTTGAGAGAAGATTTAAGAGACAGAGATGGATAGAAGAGGGAGATGAAAGGGTTTGGGGACTTGGAGAAAGCTAGGGTTTTGGGAGAAATTATAGATGGGAGGACGAGGGAAGACGAAGCCATGGTTGCTGCTACCGATAAGGTTAGAAAGAAGGAAGCAAGAGAGAGTGAGTGAAGTTGAAGCCGAAAGGAAGATAAAGGAGAAGAGAATACAGGATTAGGTTTCACATATTTACACTAATACCAATAAGATATTTACGAGAAGATAGAAGGATATAAAGATATTTGTTATTTTCTCTCCTTTACATAGGGGTCGTAATGGGCCGGGTGACCCGCCCAGTCCTATATTTGGGCGCGGTTGGACAATGATTAGTAGCCCTTAGGACCGGGCCTGCCTGAAAATTAAGATCCGATTCGTTTTTGGGTCAAACCCAGGTTTATATCTGATTAGTCCGACCCGGACCAACTCGAGGATGTGAAGACTTATAACAAGTAATATATAAACTTTACTTAAACTCTAACATAATCTTATGGTTGTGATTTAGTGGTGAGTACCTTCACATTTTGTCTTACGAATCGGGATGCAAAGGATTCCCCTAATACCAAACCCAAACCCGCTCCTAACCCTAGAGGGGCGGGGCGGGGCAAATTTGACCCGGTTAAAAGATTCTTTGAAAAATAAATATTTTATTAAGTTAAATATTTAATATTTTAAATATATTTACTTATAAAATATAGATTTATACATAAAATCTATACTTAAAATATAGGTGAATGGCAACGGGCCAAGTTCGGGACGGGTTGAGCCAAACCCTAACCCGTCCCTAACCCGACTCACGGGTTACCAAACCCTAACCATTGGGGCAGGGCGGGGCAGGTTATCCGTTTAACCTAACCCATTGCCATCCCTACTTATGAAGACATGGTCTCAATTCTTAATTGATATTTTTATCCATTTGGGCAAACATCGGCGTACTCGGGCTTGGTAAATTATACAATGGACGGGCTTGAGCAAACATTGTTAAGCCCAAAGTTTGGGCCAACGAAAGTGCTCTTATACATAAGAGTATGGCCAGACCCAAGCATAACATGTTGCCACCCGGAATCCGATTTCCAAATAAATTAAATAAAAGGGTGAAAGTGGTATCTCATTATAGATTTTGAGAGATAAAGACAATTTTACATTAATTATATATTTTTCATATAAAATTCTTTGTTTTATGAAAACCAATATTTCTTAATGAATATAATAAATTTTAAGGGGTATTTTTATTAAAAAATAAATTACTTTTATATCCATAAATATTAAATTTACCGATGAAGGTGTTTAAATAAAACATTACTTTTAACAATAAAGATTGTGAATAAGGCCACAGCATTGCTCATATTCATGGTCTTATGAAGTAATGACAAATGAATTAGTAGAATTTGAAGAGGGTACAATAGGCATTGTTTTGAATTTGGAATCAATCAGTATTGTGTCACTTATTGTGACTAAGAAACTTAGAGAAACTTAAAATATGGATGAATGAGAAAGAGATGTAGAAATGGAAACAACTTTCGAAACCGAGACTAAACAGGAACAAGACCCCTTCCCTTTTCTTTGTGGACAAAATAGATGAAACAAAAGAAATTGGAATGAATGGAAAGGATAAAACAAAGGATGTCCCTCTTTTCCATAGTCTTCGACGAGATGATCCGCACTGTAAAGTCGGAGTCTAATCCAAATAATTCGAGGTGAAGAACGGAGAGCAGTGGTGGGGAGTGAAGTCCCAATACAGATAGCAACAAAAGGCCCTAGGTAGGATTGGACAAGAGATCTTACTAAAATAAGTAGAGTGAGCGACGATATGCAATAGAATCGACGATCCGAATTGATTCATTGAATGGCCATTTCAACATCCCCTCTTTTCTATAGTAGTCTTCATAAGAGAGTATTTCCTCGGATTTATTAACATTTTATTCTTGTAAAGGATTAAATATTTGTGGAATATGGTCAGCAACTTGTTTGTCCCTCCTAGTCGATTGCATGGTCTAGGTAGGGATGTACAAATAGAGAGAGTATTTCTTCAGAAATTTTGTCTGGAAGATTTGCTGCACCTGTGTTAAAATGCTTCTATCTTGTGTTGTATTTCAGCGCATGGTACAAGCATTTCAACACGAGGTGCAACAAATCGTCCAAGCTCGTAGACCAGACGAAATGCTCTCCAAATGGACCAGACCGGCACACAGAACATGACACGATAAATTACGATAAGTTTATACTGTTGTGCCAGTCTTGGGTTCATGGCCCACAGCACGGCATGACACGGGCATGGACAGGACTAGATTTTGGGCAGATTTGTAGGCAAAAGTACAAGCCTAGCCTGGGCTGGCACGATAATAATCATGTCTCATGCCATGCTGAGCCTTCGGGGGCCAAAATTAGGAACGGCGCATGAACCTCATCAGGCCCTACTAATTTTGTGGAGTATTTTTTCAAGGTTTTTAGGAGCTTTGCCAAGTTGTGAAAAGAGGATTAACAAATAATTCCAATTTCCTTTGCAGCAATTTCTTTTTCACATTGTATTTCAAAATTTTAAAAATATTTTCTCCCACAAGACTTATAATGGTAAATGATTTTTTTCAATTTTCTCTGTACACAAGTAATAGTAACAGATGAAACAACTAATACCTATTTCACTGAAAAAAAAAAACTACCATTTTGAACAACAAAAAAGGCTTTGGGTTACCTCACCAAAAGAATGGGGTAATTCCCCCAACCCCTCATTTTGAAAATATCCCCCTCTCTCTTTAAGGCACAAGTTATTCCTGAAATGTTTCTTCTTTGATCTCTCCATCTTTTGCCAATTTTGGCCATTGACTTCACTCATCAGGGCAATATGCAATATCAGAGCGACCTAACATTTGCCATACGGAATGATTCAAACCGGGGCTCGGTTAAATCCACTGTTTCATCATCTGGGGCATGCCTGCTCCTTGCTTTTGAAGTCAAGAGGATCAATTTCTCTACATACTCGGCCGACATTAATGAATGTTCTTTCTCACTGTTTCCAACGCATAGAGTACGGTCTACGTTAAGTGGCAGTGAATACCGAGCAGACAATTTCGCAGATGTAGCTTGCTCAGGCTCTTCTACATCAATTTGATCGTCCACCCCATTGTTAGGCCTCATGTCTGCTGCAGTTTTTGTGCTAGGAGTAGATGAACTCTGCATGATACATGAAAGGATTAAGTACATGGTCCAACAGATGTATATATAGGATATATTTTCAAATTATAATGAAAATGGGGGCATGGATTGTCTCAGCAATGAAATTGGCAGATGAAACCAATTAACCAAGCCCAGTTGTGTATCTAAGGGTTCCCATACAGAATCTAAACTCCAGAATTACCAAAAATAATGAATCTTGGTAGGTATAGCTTGGTGTTTATACTACAGACCCAAGTCCATATCCTTATTCATCCCTACTAACTACTAACATCTCAACCTAGGAAACAAACAGAAGAAAGCAAGCAGGAAAGAAGGGGGGGGAAAAACAAAGGAAAAAAAAAAAAGTAATTTAACAAATTCAAGATGAGGTGCCTCATCAGAATTTCCAGTTTGAGCATCATATAAGATTTGATTGTTTTCCACATTTGAACGAGATTGGCCAAAGTCATGATGAGCAGTGATCGAGAGATTCAAACACAAGGTTGAAATTAGCAAAATCATTATAGAGATGATTGATCGCTTGTTAACAAATAAGAGGGATATAAAACAAACGCAATGCCTGATGCTGTTCATATATGGCCTATACAGTGATGCAGACGATTTAATGTTTAACCACCTACTAAACAAGGTAAATACAAGAAAACATAACTTTCTCACTGTTGGGAAAAACAGAAAGATAAATGTTATCTAAAAACCAGAAGTTAAACAAGCCCAGTAATTCTCAAACCAGAATAAAAAAACAGAAAAGAAGAACACCGGATTTTAGCGTGGAAAACCCTCCAAGATGGAGGTAAAAACCACAGGACCCGTAGGCCACTTAGAAAACTTCCACTCTAATAAATAATGGGATTACAACATCGCCTATAGGTGGATCAACTACTCAAAGTTGTATTTTCAATTTGTGGATAAACTCCTCACAAATTGGCTCTCACAATTTTCTCTCAGATTTTCTCTCTTTCTGAGGCTCTCCTTTTTTCTCTTCTTCTCTTTCAAAGTGAGCTGCTGTTGTACAAGGTGGAGAAATGATCTCTATTTATAAGAGAGATTTCTTCCTTTCTAAGCAAACTGTTGAGATTCCAAGGCAAACCGTGTACACGGTTTGGAGAATTCTAGAAGACACTGCTTGGTCTTACTAACGTTTGTCTTTCTCAAAAAAAGTTGGTCAATTGTCTTTCTCCCAAATTGGGAGTGACCGAATTCCAACAAATCTCCCCTTCGCGATCAATTTAGAGATGAAATCAAACCTGCAACCTCCTTTCAGATTTCTAGCTTCTCTTTGAGCAGAGCTTTTGTCCTCGTGTCTGACCCGTTGTCGTTGGTGTGAATCTTCTCGATTTGTAGCAGTTTATCCTCCAACACATCACGTATCCAGTGATACCTTACGTCAGTGTGTTTAGATGAATTGCACGTTGACTGTCGCAATAAAGAACACAGTTCTCCTGGTTCTGACCTAGTTCTTGTAGGAACTTCTTCATCCACAAGATCTCTTTACAACCTTCAGTGATTGCGATGTACTCTGCTTCTGTGGT
>JAUPMG010000013.1:10165903-10176539 GCA_031762675.1 Pachysandra terminalis | reverse complement strand
TATATGTATATTCAACACCCAACTATGACATAACGCGTTTTAAAGCCGTGATGGCCGTGAACCCAATCAGAACTCCATAGTTAAGCGTGCTTGGGCAGGAGTAGTACCAGGATGGGTGACCCCCCTGGGAAGTCTGATTCGGGTGAGCCAAAAGCGGACAATATTGTGTCGGGTGGGGTGGGTCGTTACAAATTGTCATCCCTTTTTTGCCATAAGAGCTAAGTTCTGAGATTCCAGATTTTTCATATTTAAGCCTCCTAAGCTCCTAGGTTTACAAATCTTGCTCGAATTGATGTAATGAAGTTTTCTAGATTCGTGATTGTGTCCCCATAGAAAATCTCTACGAATCTTTTCAATGGAAGCAAGAATAGAAGCTGGTAATTTAAAACAAGCCATCTGATGATTGGGCATTGCATAGAGGACCGAGTTGATAAGGACTGTTCGACCTGCTATAAATAGAAATTTGGTTTTCCAACTCTGAAGTTTACCACGAATACGGTCCAACAAAGTTGGGAAGAGTTGTGCATTTGGTCGACCCACAAATACGGGAGTACCAAGATAAGAACGAAGTCTGTTAGTGCCCGAGATTTGAAACAAAGCGAACATTTCCCTACGATTAGGGTGAATATTTGGGCTACATAAGAAGCTTCCCTTTCTGGGATTGATTCGTAACCCAGAGTGATAGGAGAAGTCCGTGAGCAATGAAGAGAAAGCAAGCCCATTTGTGCATGATGTCGATCCAAAAAAGAGGATATCATCCATGAAAAGAAGATGGCTGATAGTTGGCATCGTCGTCCAATCTTGATACCATGTAATGACCGGCTTGTTGTGCTATCTGAATTTTCCTAGAAAGGATGTCCATACAAAGAATGAAGATCAGTGGAGATAGTGGATCACTTTTTCGGAGACCCCGATGAAGTTGAAAGAAGCCAGAGAGGGATCCATTTAATAGGATGAAGAAGGAAGTGGATTGGACACAAAACATGATTCTTTCAATGAAGAGTGGAATGAAACCAATTTGTGACAAGGTAGATTGAATAAAACTCCATTCGATAGTGTCGTAAGCACGACTAATATCAAATTTGGTAGACATCAAACCACCAGAGCCCCTTTTCTCTTAAGGATTGTATGGAACAATTCATGAGCAATTAGAATGTTATCTTGGATTGAGCGATGTTGAACAAAATCACTTTGAAATGGACTGATAATCTTAGGGAGAATGGTTTTCAAGCGATTTGCTAAGATCTTGGCAATGATTTTATAGGACACATTACAAAGACTTATAGGGTGGTAATCATTGATGTGCATAGGTTGAGGTATCTTTGGGATCAGGATTATGTACGAGTGATTAAAAGCTTTGGTAAAGGTACTTGTCTTCATGAATTTTGAGACCATATCCACGATATCAGTACTGATGATATGCCAAAATTTATCATAGAAGATACTTGAGAAGCCGTCCGAACCCGAGGCCTTCCACGGGCCAATCTGGAAAGTTGCCAACTTAATTTCCTCAATAGTTGCCGGTGCAGAGTGGAAAAGATTATCCTCCATAGAGAGCACACCATTAATATTAGAGAGATACCCCAATGGATCAAGAGGATGTGATAACATGAACAATTGTTGAAAGGAGTGTACCAGGAAGTTACCAATATCCTCACGTTCTGAGAGCAGGAGATCATCATCATTTAAAATAGAGGAAATTCGATTTCGACGTTTGCGCATAACAATAGTCATGTGAAAGAATCGTGCATTCTGATCACCCGCCTTTAACCAAGTAATACGACTCTTTTGCTCCCATAGTAAAGCCTCTTGTTGCAACAAACTGTTCAAACAATCCATAGTAATTTGTTCCCACGGTAGCAGATCATGATTATCATTAGAGATACGTGCCTATTGTATTCTTTCCAAAAGAGAACTTTGTTTTCTAATTTGGTCATGAAGATTACCAACAGTAGAAAGGTTTCACTCTTTGAGTCGCTTCTGAGTGTGTCGAAGTTTATGAATTAATTGAAAAGAGGGAGATCTGTGGATAATTGATTGCCAATCCAATGAAATAACTTGAGTGCAGTCCTCTATTTCCACCCAAAAACCTTCAAATCGAAACGGGAAAAAAAGAAAGGGGCCAAATTGAGAGGTGTAGAAAGTAACTGGACAGTGATCCGAAGACAACCAAGGTTCATGGTGTAGATGCGCTTCCGAATATAGCTGTTGCCATTCAATATAAAGGAAAAACATAGCACCGTGAGTTTTGATTGATTTCAAAATTGAAGGATGTAGAACAGAGGTGGAGGTTACAGAGGGGAGATGAAGGCTGCAAAGGGAGGAAGAGAGTGGAGTTCGGCGACTCACATTCAGCCAACTCAGAGAGAGAGAGAGAGAGAGAGAGAGAGAGAAAGAGCTTACCTAGGGTTTTGCTGTTAAAAGCGTACAAGATGAATTTGAAAAACAGGCAAATACATTTTTGCTTCTCCTTCTCCTTCTCTGATGATCTTATTCTTCCTCTTCTCCTCCATTTGAAGAAGGGACGTGTTGCAGATGATTTCTCCCTGGGGCGGATCTTCTGCACCATGATTCTCCCGTATTACTTTGCAGAGATATCAGCTCTCGTAAAGAAAAAAAAGAAATAATTAGAACGTCTGATACAATTAGGTCAGGCCAAGCCTTAGCCGGGAACGGATAAAGACGCTACTGTAATTGCTGGTTAGTGGGTATCTTTCACTATTTTGCATCTAAGCCTGAGCACCTTACCGATTGGTTTGAACGTGGTGTAAATGCACCAACACTATTCACTACACTGCAGTCTGCATCCCTTGTGATCACCCCCGGGTCGGGTGGGCCCTAAGTCAATCGGGTAAAATTGGAATCGCCACCATCCATGGGTCAGGGTGTGGATGGTCACCCAAGTTTTGTCATTTAATATTAAAATAGGCCAAATTATGGAAAATAGAGTGGTCTAACTAGATTCTTAGGTAAGGGGGTTTATTTGAGATAGCGGGAAGGTGTTAGGCAGAGCCTCATCCTGGGGACAGACCGAACCCAACAGAATACCCCACAGACCCACAGAGACGACCTCGTCTCTCTCTCTCTCTCTCTCTCTCTCTCTCTCTCTCTCTCTCTCTCTCTCTCACGCATTTTCACCTATTTGAAGCCTTTCCTTTGCTCTGTTTTCAATCATCTTCCCCAACAGAGTCACCGCCATCCATGGGTCAGGGTGTGTATGGTAACCGGTTGAACTGGGAGAAAACGGGTGCCTAACACCTTCCCGTTATCTCAAATAACCCCCTTACCTAAGAATTTGGTTAGACCATCCTATTTTTCATAATTTGGTCTATTTTAATATTAAATGATAAAACTTGGATAACCATCCACACCCTGACCCATGGAGTAGAATTCCTATTGCTTGAAGGAATTAATTGTACCATGGAGAAGGTCCAAACTTTGGTGTGAAGGTCCACAATTTCTCTGGCGGATTGGTTGGGCTAAGGTCTAGAAAGGGGTAAAGGGTAATGGACTTTATTCCAAAGTCGATAAGTTGGATTGGAGGAAATAGGTGGACCCCTACCTTGGAGTGGGGTGAGGTTCCCATGAGGAGGGGTGGGTTTGGGTTGAAGCTGAGCCTTGCATGAAATTGAGAATATCGGCCCAGCTTTGCTCCGAACACGTGGCGGCAATAATCATTGTTGTAGGCACGCTGAGACTGTCAGGAGGTGCAGAGGAAACACTGAACATCCCCTTTGTACCTGGCAATGGTAAGGCTGCAAGTATGCCAAATGGCAAGTCAGGTTTCATGTCTATAGTAATCGCAGGTCTCGGTTCTGCCTTAGATGAGTCTGCTCGGTTCCGACTCGGTCTCTGGTAGGGCTTGCCCAACCACTGAAGCAGAAGATGCCAATAGACACCCAAAGAGATATGGTTTTTCCATCCGTTTATCCAGAGCCACCTGAGCTTTCCATAGTACTGTCCTCAGCCATGAACCATAAAGAAGGTGATCTTCAGAAATCAGGTGTTTAATACTGTCATCCGCCGCCTCACGTCAAAGTGGTGAAACTTTTGTGGTCGAGAAGCAGCATTGAGTGCTTGCATGGCCAATCCTAGTATCCTACCACAAGCAAAGCAAAATAATGGAAGGAATTCATATTTAAAAGGAATCCATGTTAATACCTTCATCGTATTAAAAATATAGACCCCTGCAACTAGAAGACGCTCCACAGAGATAAAAGTTTTAACTCGTGCTATTCTTCCGTCATGCTTCGCTTGACTTAGAAGCTCGATGTTCAAAAGGTCCCCCAAACCCTGACAAATGATGGCAAAAGCTTCCGGGTCTCTGTGCGAGAAAGGTAAATATGTAATATGGACCAGATACAAGCTTTCAAAAAGGGTATCTGTAGAGGTGGGCAATCTCCTTTCCACGGTTGCAGTAATAAAATAAACTATCACTAATCCACTGTTGGTATTGTAGAACATTGTGCATGTCGTTTTCTGATGCTGACACGACACTGTTCACGTTGATCTCTCCCCCCAACCAATATTAGCTTGCTTGGGAAAATTTATACAAAATGATTAAATCTGAAATTCTCAACATATCAAAAGAAAGAACACGACACCAAAATTCAAATCAAGCTACAAAAATAGGAATTCTACTCCTGTGATGATACTGCAGCAGCAGCTTTTTCCTTTAAACACGATCTCATAATCTCCCCAAGCTTTGAGCAAGCATCCAGACAAAGCTCCATTGCCTGTTCATAAGAGATGCCCAAAAAAAAAACGAAAAAAGATCAGCAACAGGGAACTGATCATTGTGGATGTGCCTGATTGCATCCTCATTCATATGTTTCGGTCGATAGGGTGAAATTTTGACACACAAGGAGTACTCATGCAATGCAGATCGGACAACCCCATCGTACTTATAGGATCAGCACAAGATGTTTATTGAATTGAGTATCTATCATCAGTAACTCCAGAAATAAAAGCCATAATTTTTGACAGTCAAAATCATAAAAGAAAAATTATTTGTTTTTAACTGGTCATCTTTGTTTGGCACAATTAAATGAATGGTGATTCCAAACCCCATTGCACAAGAACCATAATGCTGCAAAAGCGCGATTTCATTAAACAAAAGGATCATTTCTTCTTACTTACGATGTTTGACGTAAGCATAAAGAACACTCAAACAGAAATATTACTATACTACTGAGGAACTTAGTCATTATCATATGCATATGCCTTATCCCAACTAGCTGGGGTCGGCAACAAGAATCTTGTTCCTCCACCCCAATCTGTCATAAACCATATCTTCAGTCAAATTAAGAGTACGCAAATCCTTTTTGGTCAACTCCATCCAGGTTTTTTTGGGTCTATGATGGTTCAGGATTCATGTCTAAGAGATTTAGCACCTGAAGATACATCACCTACTGCCCCACTAATACCTGGGTACAAAATCAACTTGGAACAGGTTCAAGCTAAAAGAATTTACTTTGGTCTGATGTTCCAAGATAAACATAGTAAGTTATTAAGTTGCTCTATCATGCTTATGTTTTCAAAGAAAATGAGTCATCCCTTTTATCCGCATAGACTCCTGATTGGATAGGGTCATGTGTTCTTATTAACAGCCGGACATCTCCCACTCACAGAAACATGTTTACATCTATGTTGTTTTAACCAAGGTTGCCAAATCATGAATCATTAGGGGCCACTTAGAATTGAATTGTAATTTTGAATTGTAAATCATAAGATTCACAGTAGTTTTTAGTAGAATTAGGTCTTGGGTTAGGTTTTGGATTTCTCTTAGGAAAAGAGATTTTTAATTGCTTAAAATTAGTAAACTATGTTTCTTTGCGAATATTCGATCATTTTAGAGTATTATGTTCTATAAAAAAAAAAGGATCAAGCCAAAAAAGGAAAAAAATGAGTAAAAAAAGTAGCGGACAAATTTTTAGTGTTGTAGAGTTGAATCGTACAGTTAAATCATTAAAACGTAAGATTCAATGGTGAATCATAAGATTCAAGCATAAATCGATTTTTTCACTGATATGAATCGATCTAGGGTCAAATTGAATCAAATCGTAAAATTTTAACAACAAAGGTTTTAACATAATAATTGCCATATCTCATATAGGAACTTTCACAGAAACAACAAAAGGGGGGAAATGAATCAAATGAATTTTTGCTTGTAATAGCAAATTAGATAAGTGAATTGCCATACCTCATGAATCTTTGGGGTTGACCAATCTCCTGTGAGAGTCAGCTGAGTGACCTCATTCCGAGAAGGCATACAAGCAATCATAAAGCTTCCATCTTGGTAGCTTTCCTCCTCTGAGATGGGATCAATGACAAGGTTTCTCCCGAGACAAGACTAGGCAACAAAGAATAAGCAAGCTAATTTAACAAAAGCAAAAATAAGCAGACACAAATTTCAAGGAATAGCCTTAATGCTAGTATATTATTGAATCTGAAAAGAGAAATAAATTCGGTGCCAGCTTCTTTATTAACAAAGAAAATCTCATCAAGTAAAATCGAAATGCAGTGACAGTTTCTTTATAAGGAAACAAAGAACCTATTAAACAATGTTCTACACAGAATGTCATACAAGCTATAGTCAAAAAAGTTTTCTGGTCTGTCTCACCAGGTTTAGTTACCTAGAAGGAAATGTGTTTTCCTGCAATGTGGATCGGTAACGTAACAAATCCAGACTGTCCCCTTGACAGGAGATCCTTTAAATAGGGAATGTGGACAATATGCCCATTCTTATAAGCCCCATTGATACATGTGTACTGGGCCTTTTTTTTTTTGGGTGACGTGGAACCCCCAACCCTACTTAATAGGGACAAGGTAAACATGGATACATGACCCTACCCACAAGGACTGCCAAATTTGTTAATATTTTTTGAGCTCTCAAGAAAGACTTTAGATTTAGTGGATACTTTTCTAACATGTAACAAATGTGTTTGGGGCTGAAACTATGTATCTGGGTTGCTCAAGTGGTAAGGGCGAAGATGTGATTGTGTGGTTAGGTGCACGGGTCACAGGTTCAATTCCCCACTTGAGCAAATTCAGATTTAAGTGGGGGGCCATGGCGGTAGGATGCTGTGCTAGTCACCCCTGGGACTAATCGAGGTACGCGTAATCTGGCCCGGACACCCAGTTATCAAAAAAAAAAAAAAAATCAATTCAGCCTCTAGTTTATATATCTGTTTAACTTGATTTCCAACAATAACATGAGATACTGAAGTTGAGTCCAACATTGAAAAATGTGTCCAACATGCAGGTACTTTTAATTTATAGGATACATTTAAAATGTATTCTATGTAGCTTCTTATTAAAAGAATTCCAATGATGGAAACATGTTTCAATCATATAAACGGCATGTGATAAGGTGAATATGGATATCCTTTGCTGGATTGTGAATGCTTTGCCAATTATTTAGGGCAGATCCTCTTGTATTCTAGAAGTTACTCAATTGTTTATCCAATACTCCTCTATTTACCCAAAAGGAAAAGGGAAAAAATTAACAAAAAAAAACAATGCCAATCAGAATATACGAATAGAAAATTATCTTTATAATGATATCTCAAAGTATAGTACTGGTATGAAAAGTTAACAATGACAAGGAGTGGTGGTTCATATTCACTGAGGCTGGCTATAAGTCTGGTTTGGTATGGATTTTGGCAAACCCTACAACAACCCTACCCTAGTCCAACTCGGCTCCAACCTGGAGAAGGGGAAGGGAGTTGCCCCCCTCATGATCGATAATTATGTATAAAATGCATTTTTATGTAAAATATACGATTCTAATCACAGTTGAATGGCAACAGGACCAATGCAGTATGGGTTTTGGCAAACCCAACTCCAACTTACTGCAATTTTCAACTTACCAAACCTACCTTATAGAGTTGGGTCTGGGTGGGTTACACATTTAACCCGTCTTACTGCCATCCCTAGCATTCCATATTGAGTTTAACCAACACTGCTACAAATAAAATGGGTAAAAGAAAAAAGAAAAAGAAATTGGCAATAGTACACATTACCACAGATACGGCTGTAACCAGGTCAAACATCATAATCCCTGCATCTGCAAGGGCAAGACTTGCGCACGATATCGCAACCGGAAGATCACCTAGAAGAAAACTATGATGCACATCAGCATTCTAAAAAATGAAAACATAAATGACTGAAACTATGCAAGATCTTGTTATAAAGAAGATAAACACAATCCATGTTTCCTCCCCTTGTCTTCCACGCTAACAATAGCTACTACAAGGCTTTCATGAATAATGGAAAAATGTTCTTTTCACTATGCCAAATGATAAGTTATTTAGAAGACAAGGTAAAAAAGGTGAAATCTTATATACACAATATAACAATGGAAGGGCATTATAATATCCACAATTGAAGTGATAAAATAATCAAACAGCTATGGTAAAAAAAAACTTGGGTGTCTCTATTCATCTTAAGGAGGAAAATTAAGAGAAGACACAGGAGAAAAGGAACTATACATAACATTGGAAAAAAAATTAAAAAGAATAAAACTTACACAACTTCTAAAAAAAATGATATACAGAATATCTCAAGAATGATGATTCTACAAGGTGTAATATTCTAAGCATGGGAACCGTTATAAGCTGGTAGAACAACTTTGTAAATGTTCAACAAACAAAAAACTGATCAGAATATACAAAATGTAAATTTATGATTTTGAAGTGTGAAGCCAATCTCTTTAAGCATATAAGAACAATATAGCAAGCATCAAAAACTCTTTGGGAAAAGGACTAATTATTAACAAGGGACAAAACAAATCTCATAAGCTGATTTATGGTATGATCAGGCTTGCACTGGTCAAAGAACAAGGAGATGCCAACCAATAGAGGGTGAACTATGGTATATCATGCCCCTTGCCAAAAGATCATTCCCCTCGTTAACATATCAAAAGGAACTATCAACTTACTGCCACCAGATTCCAACACCAATGCAAAGACATCAACAGTTGTCTTGGGGAAAGTCTCCAATATAATGGCTCCTTCTAAAGCTTTATGAAGCATTGATGAAAACTCTTTGTGGTCTGATCCCTGAATATCGAGAAATTTGTTCAATTAGAATATAAAAAAACTAAACATAAGACTATTTATCATGATAAAAAGGCGAATCCACACATACATATACCTGTCCACGAACTGGGGTAGAAAAAGTTGTGTAAGTGACATTACAATTTAACCGACCTATATCGCTGTACATCATTGCTTTCTTGCTTTCTCTTGGACCAAATCTGTACAGGAGAATGCCCAAATAAAATGCTATGATACAGCATCAACAAAAAGTTAACATCAATTATGAGAGAAATCTAAGAACCTGTCATCTAGACCACAAGGATGATTTAACAAATGGAAAGAAAGAATATTTGAAGCAACAGTTATAGGAGTGTTCATGTTATGTGTTCCACCATAACTATCTTTTAGGCCAGTACAATGGTTGTTGAACAGACAAAGCAGGGGAAAAAGTGTATAAAAGAATCATCACAATCACTAGATTGGGTTATTTTCCTCCTGCGACATCTCTCATGTTAGATCACTCAATAGTTAAGCCCCAACTTCTTTGTATAGAAGCCTTAGATAATAGTCCATCAAAAAACACTAAACCATGATCAAACGAAAAGAGAAAGGGAAGATAAATAAATAAATAAGAAAGTACGAGAAATCACTACTACATATAAAGAGGTGCCTCGGAAAGAGTGCCAAAAAAGTAAACTCTTTTTTCCAATACCACCTTACAATATAAAACTTTATCAACTAGTTTTAAGGATAATTATGTCATTTGATATTCTTTAGAAGATAACGAGTTAAAAACGGTTATATGAGAACTGTAGAATCCCTATTTTTTAGGTTTTCAGTTACTCCAAAACTCTTCTCCACCTCATTTCAGTTATGGCAACAATGGTGTGGCAAAAACCTATTTAGTGCATTCAAAATTCCCTCTTTAAATGAAGGCACCTTTTTTCCCCTATCTTTACAAACATGCAGGATTGCACGCGCCACCCTCTAGTGGGAATGACCGATAAGACTTCCAAAATCACTGATCTAATTGTAATTTAAAGCCATCCCAAAATATAAGTGCTCCAAATGGAACTGACTCTGGGACTAACAAATCATTATTTAGTCTCTTGTTTAATCTAAAAAACTGCAAAGCTATACAGAGTATCAGGTATCTTCGTGAAACCATGAACCCAGATCTAATATCAATGGCCCAACACACATATCAGAGTCAATAAATCAAGGGAACATAGGCTTTTGCAAGAAGTGAAGGAAATACTCACACTGATACGATAACCTTCGTATTTCCAAACTCTGCATAAGCAGATCCTGCTGCAGCAGTCACTGCACCAGTCTGCAAAACTGCAAGTCACCAATAAACCATAAAAAAACTACACAATTCTGTTATTTTTCAGCACAGAAAACGCTGAGGAACATTGACATGAAAAAATGACTTGATAGTGAATATTCAATTTTTCAAAGGCATCATATATCGTATATAATACATTCATAATAAACACACACACACACATACAATATACACACACACACACACACACACACACACACACACACACATATATATATATATATATATATATAGAGAGAGAGAGAGA
>JAUPMG010000013.1:10136099-10146317 GCA_031762675.1 Pachysandra terminalis | reverse complement strand
CGCTTAACTGCAACAGTTCTACCATCTTTGAGATGAGCACAGTATACATTGCTGCTTCCCCCAAGCCCTATCAGATTGGAACTGGAGAACTTATCGCTTGCACTCTCCAGTTCAGAATATGAGAAGCGGATAATTGTTCCATTTATGGTTCCTTTTTTGCTTCTAAATATGAAAGAAGCCCTCTGAAAGCACCCTGCAGAATAGAAGATGAGGTTTGTTACTGGTTTGAGCAAAATTCTAAAGTAGAATAATAAATGTTATCTAAAGTGCAGATGGGAATTTAAGTTTTTAGAATTGTTACAGGGTATGAAATAAACAGACCATGGACTGTATAAATTATTCTTGCTGAAAGAAACATCTTGTGCAAAGAGACGATTCAAAATTTTAAAGTAAAATAAAAAGTTAGAACAAAAAAAACTTATTTACCTGTGATAGGGTTACGTGGAGAATGTATGTTAACCTTGAATTCTAGCACGGAACTAGACCCAGGTTTTATTAGGTTGGTTGCACTATTGCAGCTTGTGTCTTTGTCTGATGAGAACACTGGTGGTTGAACTGGACATTTGTCCTTTCGGTAGACATAGCATCCCAGTGAAACAAGAAATGCAAGAGTTGTAAGCACAACACACAACAGAAGAATGATCACAACAAATTTGCTGGAAAAGCGCTTCCTAGATGCTTGTGGTGCACTAGGAGAAGCTGCATGAAAAGAAATTAAATGTCACTCAAGTAAATTTCTGAATGCATCGAGTAGTGAGCAACGACCATGAATACAATAAGAACCCAAAACTAGTACAATGTCTATATGTTGCATGTGTGTACCCAATCTATACAACAATCATTCTATGCCCCATCCTGTGAAGCTCTAGCATACTATAGTTTAATCAGTGTTTTATAGGGCATGTGAGATTTATTCCCCCAAGACTCACCTGGAAGAGTCTCAAGGAGAAGTGTTGAAGCACAATCTTAGAGGCTCAGATACCGTTACCGTGCCACAAAATTGAGACCACAAGAATCATCTTTTTGCTCTTCTATTCGTTTTCAGCAAACATGTCATTAATACGCTTAATGCAATAAAGGTTTTCATAACCTTTTGAGTTTTCAGATTGAAGGACTTCCATTGTAGAGATTAAAGGGGTAAGTGGTTGGAGCCAAATACCCTGCTGTTTTATGACATCTCTTATATACAACCTTTATATGGTGATTGAGTCATTTATGGATCTTCACCTAGATATAACTTCATTCTTTATAAAAGTCCTGCAATTTTTCTTATTTTTACGGAAAAAATGAGCAGTCACAAACTTAAAGGTTCACAATTTTTCTTATTTTTTCAAAACCTTCAACATTTAAAACATGGAAATTGCAGAAAATATATGGCTAACCTAAAGTACATAATCCTTTGCTGTCCCAATCTAAGATTTGCCCCATCATCTCATCTATTGTAAGCTTCCAACTAATGCCATCTCTTCTTATTTTTACGGAAAAAATGAGCAGTCACAAGCTTAAAGGTTCACAATTTTTCTTATTTTTTCAAAACCTTCAACATTTAAAACATGGAAATTGCAGAAAATATATGGCTAACCTAAAGTACATAATCCTTTGCTGTCCCAATCTAAGATTTGCCCCATCATCTCATCTATTGTAAGCTTCCAACTAATGTCATCTCTTCTACAGGTTTTAGTCGAGATCAGATAAATTGGATCATCTATTACTAAAATGTAATATCCACATGATGCATTTAAGCTTTCCAAACTGTCAACTTTTTGTTACGGACAGGGTTTTAACACTGGCAGAAAACTATGATTGAGAGGATAAAAACTTAACAGTTTCAGCATATGATTTCTGCTGATGGCGATTTTGCACCACCCTTCACATCATCACATTGAGCTTGACATGGCACATAACATGTTATATCATCATACCAAAATTGCTTATATGGCAAAAGGTATACTTCTAGTACCGATTTATGCATCAGCACTCTTTTTGGTATGTGTTCGGGCATGTGTTATAAAGTACCCTGTAACTTTTGGACTTCCCCGAATCCTCTGGTAAACCCCATAGATGGATTCAAGACCTAAGAATAGTAGAAAATCCGCAAATGGCCAAACAGAAAATTACATGAAAACCAAGAAAATTGGCGAAATTGGATCCAGCAGCCACCACCCTGGACTGGGCAGCTGCCCAAGTCCATGCTTACCGCCCAATCTAGCTTGGTATGGCAGCTGATCCGACATGGGTTCTTCTGGATTTTGCCGATATGCTTATTTCATTCCCGGGGAACGTGTATATTGAGCTTTTAACTGCACTTTAAGAGATGTATGCACCGCTAATTTACATGAATATTACTTACATAAATGCCATTTTCTTAAGATATTATATGAAAATAAGGGAATACCTCCCATTTGAATTCAATAAAAAGTACTCCAAATAACAAATTCGAAAAGGATAGAAAATCAACTTTCCATTTAAGAACAAAAATCTGTTTTTAAAGGTTTGGATCAAAATTTTAACTTTCACATGCAAAGGTACATCTCAAATTTTAAAAGCACACAAATCCTATTTGGCAAAACATTATTAAAACCCAAAAGTCTGGTAAGAAGGTCCAGTACTTTGGGTTGCCGGCATTTTCCAATTTTGGCATACCTGCATTTGGCATTTTGAGCCAGAAAGACTTTGAAACTCTGTTACTTTCACATAAGTCTTTGGCGAGACTAAACATTGAGTTACATGTTCTGGCATGACTCGTGAGATTAATTATGGTGAGACTCATTATACTACGAGTCTTATTGAATTTGGTATCTTCAGGCGAACCTTTGAGACTTTAACGAATGATGATGCATGTGGTTAACCAATGCGAGTTGTGCTCCGACACTACTGGTGGTTCTTAAGGAGGTGAAGCCATGGGCATGGGAGTTGGACTCCGGCATGTCGACTTAAGATCCGGGAAGTTGACAGGTTAATGGATTGGTGAGTCAGCTCATAGAGCCAAGAGGATGCCGCCTTATTAGAGTAGATAATTGTTAGTTATAAAGAGATAAAGAATCTCTTTGAGATGATAACTATAATCAGATGATGACATACTTGTCATCATTTGAGAGACTTCCCTCATCTATAAAAGGCCTAGTTAGGAGATGATCTTGGATCAGGGAGAAAGTAAGAGCTTCTCCTAGACAAGAGAATACTTTCTCTATAGAAAACTTCTATGGCAGAGAGTAAGAGCTTAGAGATTGAGACTGGGAAAAAAGGTTATCTGAGATTATTGAGAATACTAGACACTGTGAAAGGAGACTCTACGTCAAGACTTGATTCTATGGCAGAGAGTAAGAGCTTAGAGATTGAGACTGGGAAAAAAGGTTATCTGAGAATATTGAGAATACTAGACACTGTGAGAAGAGACTCTATGTCAAGACTTGATTCTTCGGTGAGATCCAAAGAATCTCTAGTAGCATCCATTTCGTCTGAATATCTCCCTTTCTTGATCTTTAGCCATTGCCTACCTGTCACACGTTACTAACCCACCTCCCTTTGAGTCCGACAAGCAACGGCAGGGAACGTCCATGTCATTGCAGTTTAGGCCTGAGTTGGATCTACCTGTCTCTTACTTCAACTACATATCAATGTACACATCATCACCCACTTGCCACATGTACCACCACAAGCCTAAAAACACCTATAATTTCTTTAAAGAATGACTTTAATATCCTATTTCACGGATAAAGCAAAACTAGCAGCAATTTTTGCAAGTGATAGTTGCTTGTTGGAAATTTTTTTTAGAAGAAAGTCACCACTCACCAGAAGTGCAGTTGCAGGCTGTAAAACAACTGGCATCATGGTCACTTATTGCCACTTTGGGCAGGCCACCAGCAGCACAAAGACATGTCCATCTATCTCTACTCGATCCTCCTAGAGATTGTTCTGTCACGAGGCAAATGCAGTCAGCATCATAATACTTCACAGAGATGTATCTTTTTTATCTATATTATGCCAGACACAGAGGAACAACACCAAAAAAGTGGTGACATGCTTTATGCAGATAGTCTAAACAGCACAGAGGACTGGTACAAGAAGTAATTCCAATGTATACATACTGTTATATGAAGAGAAGTATCAACTTGATATATATATATATATATTGAGGCTGAACGTTTCTCCAGTTTGAATGGTTAAAAGGAATCTCACTTTGGCCAATTTTTCATCATTTTTTCAATAATGAGAAATAGTGACAAAAAAGTAATTAAACTAGATGGTGGTTCGATACTGAAGTGAAACATTGTTGCTTCCAGAGAGAGAGAGAGAGAGAGAGAGAGAGAGAGAGAGAGAGTCTCCTATATTATACAAAAACATTTATTTCTTCAGATGATTAATTTTTTAAAAGTACATATTTTTTAATCCATATGCCAGTTTTCAGTTACATTGTATCCTTTGAAAAGATTTTGTCGAGATCTATTGAATGAGATCCACTTAAACACAATTTATTGAACAATTAATTTGATTCCATGTGATGTTTAAATTAAAAAATTTGAATATGCATACAAATGATATATATATATACACACACATATATATAATATAGATATATAACAACTCCTCCCCGCTATTATACTTTAATGTAAACTTCTTTCATAATGAAATGACCATCACACTAACTTCCCACTTGATGAGCTGTCAAATTTTTCTGGATAAATCACATGGACAAATAAAAAATATCCGGTTTGAAAATTTTAAACACATTAAAAGTTATGGCTATTAGAGGAATAAGACTAGAATAATCCATGGTATATTGGATTCTTTTTTTATAGAATCTAATTTTGGGAAATAATTATCAAATATTTAGTTATATACTTTTACACTTTCTTCTCAAGTTTACAGGACGTTGCTTAGACTTTGTTGAAGATATTTTCACTTCTGAACTATGTGATAATACATATACAAGAGAAGTTTTTACATTTGAAACCTTGCAAGAAAGGCAAAACATGCTGTGTAAACTGTTTAGCTGAATCAAATCGTTATTTCTAAAATGATGAAGCTTCCAAATGATTATATATGAGATTGCAGCATACCAGGATTGCAATTACAGGATGTAGAACAATTAGCTGTAACAGTATAGCTCTGATTTCCTTGATGAGCCAAAGCACATGTACATGTCCAGTTATTTATGCCAGACACATCAGAAATTTCATCTGTCACCAACAAATTCAAACAATTGGACACAGTAGTCGGAATAATTAGCTTGACCGATGATGTAATGCAGATACTAATTAAAAAGTAAAGGTGCTACATAACAGATGAATTTTTAATGTTAAAATCATAATAGAGCAAGAGAAACAGGGTATGCGGTTTAGCTACAAAGATTCTTTAGCTGTAAAGGAGATCTAAGATACCTTTAGGTGGAACATAAGGATGGTTTGCAACATAGATAGGACTACACGTGGCACAAAGGGAGAGCCTTCAACCCAATGGGTGCCATCCATTAAATTTCCAAGGCAGAACTAATAAATCTTCTGATTGGATAAGTCTGAGCTAAAATTAACAATCCCCCTTAGTTACGTTATCATATTTTCCTAATATCAAGGATAATCATGCCCCCTAACCTTTATTTGTATCCTTTTGGGCTTAGAGATTTCAAGGTGATGATACCTTCAAATGGTAGGTCAACTTAGAATTTGAGATGAAATATACCATATGCACCACTATGCAGTTGGGTGTCTCTCTTTTCAATCTATCAGGCAGGACCTCAGATATCCTCTAAAAGCTGTAAAATCAATGTTTAGAGAGCAAAGTACCAAAAACAGAATGTGATGTTGATACTAACCACAGAGAATGTTCTGAAACCAAAGCAGGCTAATGATACACACAAGGGCAACCTCCACTTGAACCTTCATTTGTTCAGCCAAAACACTAAAGCAAAATTAAAAGAAGCCCGTTAGATTATGTGAAATTATTTATTCTCAGATATAAACAACTTGAATGGCTTGCCATGTTAAAGAACTGCATGACGTCTTGAGAAAGGCAACTTTCACTGAAAGAATTAGATTAATTTTAACTGTGTAATACTGACGAGCGTAGTTTTTTCAATATAGCAAGAAAGTTTAAAACAGTTCATTGGCAACAGTTTTCCTTCGTTCAGTTTAACGAAAAGAACAATAGAGATTCCATAATACTTGTTAGAAGAAGCATGAAAGGAGCGTGAAATGCAACTTAATCACTGTCATAGAGGTATATGAAGTTTACATCAATTTTGAAGGAAATACCCATATCCTTCAACTTACCCACCATGTCCGTGCTCGACATGACATGACATTGGTATGGATATGACATATGAGTTGTACATCTTAATATGTGGCCCACTTTTTCTAAAGAAATTTTCATTGGATTGAGTATGTCACAGATATCCAAACATTGAGGGATCATTCAAAATGGTGGAAGCTAGTACCTTCCTGTATAAGTTTAGCATATTATTATCTTCGAAATTCTTTATGGTCATGTTTCAAGTTTGTAATTACTTCTTTCAAAGGATAAATGTTTTCTCTATTAAATATATATATATAATGAAAGTAAACTATTTTTCTTTTTATACTCGCAAACAGATTGTCATTTACTTTAATAGTACAAGTTTAATAATAAGTTACATCCGTATTCAAGTATTACAATAACGAAAACGAATAATTGATAATAAAATTTACAAGAAGAAGAAAATATAATGACAAACATTGGGTATTCATACGGGCATACTAATCCATTTGAAATTTGATACATTGAAATGCCAATAAATCTTTAAAAAATTTATTTCATTAGTTTGGTAAAAGTACTTAAATTTTGTTAATTCATCTTCAATTAATTCATTTGGATTTTATGTTATTTTTTATAAGTAATCTCTTCTAACTTTATTCTGCAATTTGACATTAATTAAGGAATACTAAGATGAAAATTTTAGGGTATGGGTTTAAGAACTTAAAATAAGATTCTTAATGCCTATAATCTGATATGGTATATATAGATAAAGATCAAGATCCATTGTTTGATAGGTCATAATAATGAGAATGTCTATAAAAAAAAGATTAGAACAATTGATCTGAACTTTAACCTAAGGTTTTTTAAAAGTTTCTACCATCTAAAAGAATATAGTGAGATCAAATGACTAAACTCATATTATCAAGATGGTAATTGGCATATGTCAACTCTTGACATGTCAAAATCTAGTGACTTGTTATATTTATATGTAAAATAATTTGATTTTTATTAACATTCATTGATTTTATATTTAAGGTCTAAATTTTTCTTAATTATTTTAAAATTTTTATTTGTTAAAAAATTCGATACTCTTAATATTTTAAAATAATCTATATATTTAATAAGTATTTTAAGAATTCTAAGATGGAACATCTAGGGTCTGCTCATAAGAACCCAAAATAAGAGTCTTAAGCCCTAAAATATAATAATTGGTCCACCAGTTAATGGGTCCTAGTTATGAGAATTTCATGCAAATGATCAGAAAAGCTGGATACATTTTAATATATTTTATAATTCCTAAATAAAAATTTAAACTTTTCATAATCATAATGATTATTAAATTTAATGGCATATGGGAATCACCTCAATTTTTTTTTTATTTTAATAGGATTTTTTAAATTATATTTAATAACTATATTTGGTGTAAGCTAACTCTTTCTTAATTATTTTTATAAGATTTGTTAATATATTTATTTTAGTAGAATCAGACTCTTTTTTAATTTTAATATAGATTTTAAATAATTAGGTTAAAAATTTTATGTAATTAAAAATAATTGTAATATCTAATTCCTAAGCCTATTTAGTGTGTACCCACCACTTTAAATTAAATTTTAGTAATTTTCATAACTTAGAATTGTTACATTTAAAATGTATTTATTATTGAGATTGATTTGTAGAACATTAGAAGAGTATTAAACTATTAAAGAGTTTTAGAATTTAATTTAGGAAAATTCATCAAGAAATTTTTGTGGATTCCCAATTGTTGTTATAAATGGTATATTGGGTTTTTCCTAGTGTTTTTTTAGGTCTTATTATTTATGGATATTGTTGGGTTAGGACTTTTTTGGTGTGATTAGAATTTATAAGTGAAAAAAAAATGTATTAAAGAAATAGTTGTTTTATTACAATAAGATTCCTTAGTTTGAGTATATTTCAGAGATGTCTAGCACTCGTAAACAATAAAGAGCGTTCTAATAATAGTGAGAATCTAATTTTCAACGCATAACTCCTATGTGTGGTCCTCAAATGATAGTTCCCTAGAGTTTGTTAATAAGTAAAATTTCTCTAATACCCTTCAAGAGCATTATAAGATCTCCAAATTAGTTGTCAATATATGAATTCTCAAAGGATATTTTGGTCATGAAAATATATTGAAAAACTCAATAGTTATCGTTAGTTAACAAAGAAAAAATGTAGAAAATGAAAATAATATATTAAAGTGGAAGATAATTACTTATAGAATTTAAAGCTCTTAATGTAATAAATATATTCAATAGGTTATATATATATATATATAGAGAGAGAGAGAGAGAGAGAGCGAGAGAGAGAGACCATATGTGTGTGTAGCTTCTCTATGTAGAAACCATATTTTTATTTCTAATCAGTAGTGTGTCCATGTATCATAGCAAACAGAGACGCTTCTTGAAGAAGTTCCCGCTTCCTGAAATATGGGGGGTTCATACAAATCCAAGAAAACTGTACCAAAGTACATGTAACATAGTTTCAACCATTTATTTAGTTGACAGAAAGAATCTTTCACAAGTGATATCCAATCGACACATTAGATCAAAAACAATATCACACATAGTCACACACAAACCAAACATCTACATATTGTAAAATAAGTTTTGAAAATTAAGCAAAACAAAATTGCAGAAATAACAAAGCAAAGAATAAATGATAGGAGAATATCACAAGTGATATCCAATCGACACATTAGATCAAAAACAATATCACACATAGTCACACACAAACCAAACATCTACATATTGTAAAATAAGCTTTGAAAATTAAGCAAAACAAAATTGCAGAAATAACAAAGCAAAGAATAAATGATAGGAGAATAAAACCTTCATGCAAGAGCTTGAACTGCTCTTCAAATGCCCATAATCTCAAAACATTCAACCTACACGAAGACAATAATAACTTATACTCAATTCAAGCATAAAAAATGATAGGAATGAGTACAAAAGGAAATACAAGGAATATAAATTCCACGCAAAAATTCAACAGTTTGTATCCATGAGCAATTCAAATAATTAATATTTGCGATTACCAACGTTTTAAATGTAGCAACTGTCCATGATATGTCATTGACATGTCGCTACATGGAGGTGTAGGACACAATATTGAGGTAGAAGTCGCTAGAGCAACATTTTCTACCATGCCATCCAAATGTTGTCGACATGTCGTGACATTAAGGGAAAATGCCGCATGGGACTTATGCCCATAGAGAAATAATTCACCTCTAAGGATACCCTACCTAGGGATTGGAAATCCCAAGAACGAAGTCTAAGGGAAGAACGAATCATAGAGTGGTTTAATAATGCATTGTAGGAGTTTATACTCACATATTATCCCTATAGTGTAAATGCATATAATCCTATAACGACCTTAAGGTTGAGCTTTACTCTTAATGAGATATATAGCTCGATTGAGTGGGATGTTTAATTACAGAACATTCTTAATAGACTCACCTATGTGAGTGTGGAGGGGCCGCTTCCTATGAGAATTGGATTAATTCTCTAGAACACTTATGAAACTGGGATCAAGCACATGGCCATAACGTCCTAGCTTTTGAGCTCATATTGTGATACCATGAATGTTATGTGAGTGACATAATTCTATGTACCCTCAAGTAGTCTTAGTTCAAGACTTGATCACTTTGACTCTAATATAGGAACTGTTGAAACAATAAAAGAGGTTTCAAGCCATTGGCATCTTCACTATGCATAATATCCTATCTTTGTCCAGCATTTTGAATTTATTATAATTCTTTTCGTGGGGGATTGTTAGAGTATTTAAAAAAAGAAGACCCTTTATTGTAGATAGAGCGATTTGAACCTTGGGAATTTAAGTGTGCTTCTGTGTGTAGTGTACATGATAATAGCCCCACATTGGAAATAAACAAGACTTGTATGTGACATATAAGTGACTCCACTCAAATGGGCTAGTGAAGAAACATGAGGACCCCCCCTCACATGCACA
>JAUPMG010000013.1:10093827-10104837 GCA_031762675.1 Pachysandra terminalis | reverse complement strand
TGGATCCCGAAGGTCGCGTCTCGTGATTCGTGCCATCCCACCTAGGGATCGGGGTTACGGGTTCGGGGCGTGACATTTTCATAACCAAATAGATGTATTCCACCATTTTTAAACAGAACAGAGCATTTAACCTGTTTTAACAATGAATAATATATAAAACAAAGATCAGTGAGACTGCGATCAGCTTTGACAGGGTACTTACTTGAGAGCTAAGCACGATTTCAAGACGAAATGTTAGTATTTCTTCCTTCCTTCCTCACCGATCACAGCAAAAACAGCAACTTGGATTTCTCCTCCTCTTTCTGTCTCTAACTCTTTCACCCTCTCACAGCACAACCCAACGATGGAGAGAGTGGATGAGGATTAAGAGCCCTCATCCCACATTCTTCTCCTTCTCTCACCTTGCAAGGTTGCCACCTTAACCTCTATCTCCTACGAATCCGTTCATGCAACTGTGCGTAAACAATTCAAAGGAATTCAAAATCATAACAATAGTTCTCCACTTAATTTCTTAATTACACATAGACCCCTACATTAAATAAATTATTTCAATTAACTCCTTAGTTTAAATAAATAACACATATGCATAATTTAGTTCAAATAAAATATAATATAATGGACGAAATATGTATAATTTAATTCAAATAAAATATAATATAATGAGTGAAATAGCTTTAAAAAGTTTAAATCATTATAGAATCCTAATCAATTTTCAGACAAGATCCGTACATGATCCGTCTCAAGATTATAAAGAAGAGAATCAAAAGAGTTGGCTACAATGGCCTCCTAGCTAGCATCATTGCATGTGCTTGTCAAAAGGATACATCATATCAGTTGGTGGAGTAGGGTATCCCAAGAATTATGGGTCACTGTCATTCTCTCAAATATAGCTCACTGTACTTACAAAATTAATTATCTCATGTAAGTCCCTACACTAATTGCAGGAAAGAATTTTATGTTAGTACCTTGACATCATTGAAAACATGACATGTTTGTTTTGAAGGTATGATTTTATTATCATGTATGTATATATTTTGTGCTGAATGTTATTGGGATACATAACAAAGAGATTAGATACTCTCCAGCATGTGCTCTTTATAATTCTAGATAACACTTTTTCCACCGATGAAAAGGTACCATGTTGCATGTTGTTATAGAGAACGAACACACGGTTGACATTAGAGTTAAATCCAAGTTGAATTTGGAGAACTTGAAAGACTATCCCAAGTTAAAAATCTAGGAAAAATTGCACTTTTGACTCATTGAGGTTTCTGACTATTGAAATTAGACCCCTTGGGGTATTTGACTATAATAACACTTTTTGTCGGAAACCTAAGGGGGTCGGTCAATTAATGATATTGAGTCATTGATTGATATACTCCTTATAAAGAATTGAATGACTTTTAGATAAAGTGGATAAATCTTAGGTCTGAAATATCACTTTTAGTCTCTTAGCTAAAAAATCGTCATGCTCTAACGTCACACTTGAATCATTCATCAAAGAGAAAAAAAGGTATATTAGTCATTGTAATTTCAAAAACCTCAGGGGATCTAATTGCAATTGTCAAAAACCTCAAAGGGTCAAAGCATAATTTTTCCTAAAATCTAAGGAAGCATATACTCTTTGTAATGACGTGGCATTATTCCATTAGTGGAGAAAGTGCTACACGGTGCTATAAATAGCACATGCTTCAGAGCGAACCATGTCACCAGGTGTGACTTGTGAGCAAGGTCTCAAGGATCGGACTGATACGATATGTACTGGGATCAGCTAGGACCGATTCGGCCCCAAGCTACAATACATTTATTGTGTTGTGAGGCTTTGGATCGGATCGGTACAACCAATATCGATATAAGCCGATCGGTGCAATCGATTTAGTAACCAGTACAATCGATATGATATATATATATATATATATATTTAATTTATAAATTGGACGGTTGAGATTAGTATCGATTTGGATCGGTCCAGTACCGCTAATCCAGTGACCAGTCCGGCCAATCCAAAAAAAAAAATTATTTAAAAATAAAATAAAACTGAGCATCCCACTTTTGTACCGGATCCGGACCGGCAACTTTAAGCCTTGCTTGTGAGGTACCCTATATATATATATATATATATATATAGAGGCCGACTAACATTCCCTTTCGTTGTGGACGATCTGTTATGTGTAATCTGTTTCTCTCTTCAAAATCAGATTAATAAATAGAAATTGTCCGGATCAATTTAACATTAAAGGCTAAATATTGCTTAATATGCAACATCCCAAAAGAGGTGAGTGATGTGTAATACCATCGAGCAAGTGATATGTATGCATTCAGCTTTTCTACCTTTTCTGTTGATATGAACCTGAAAGTCTGGCAAATTTTGGGCTGTAAAAGGGAGCCCTAGCCCCCACAAAAGGTGCCATGAGGATTCTTTAGTTTATGCTTCTCCACTCAAATCAAATACTCCACCCTCTCTTTCTCTGAGAAAACATGCATGGCATTGGCATTGGCATTGGAAGCAAGTTGTTGGAAGCAAGTTGGAAGCATATGTTCTATCAAAAGGAGAAAAGGATTCATTGTCTTGGTCCCTTAATTGTGTGGAGGAATAACTTTTTACATCTAAAAGGTTTAGCTTTTTTTCCTTTTAAAAGGTAGTCCTAATGGAGTAAAATAAGTGGAAACATAGAATTTCACTCAAAATTGAGGATCATTGTACAATTTCACTTTTCTTTCTTTTATTTTATGTGTGCGTGTCTATGAATGCTGGATAGTGTGCATGCATCATGGATTTGAGTAAAAGCTAATTAAGGTGGCTTCAATGGGAATCTTGATGGAGAGAAAAGCTTTAGAATTGAATCATTCAATCTCCCAATACCTAAACAAGGGAATTGAGAGAACATATTCCATCACTCAAGCTCTCTCCATATTTTTTCTTTCCCTTTCAATATCAAACAAAGCATATATCATCGCCAACCCATTGATTTTAATAGAATTCAAAATTAAGGCTGCATTTGGCCCTGCTTCTATAACTACTTATTGCAACTTATAACTTATATAAACACTTTTTAACATTAAATATGTGTTTGGTAACGCTCATGGGAGGCTACCCTTCTCCCAAGCTCTTTTATGCGTTAAGCTATTTCACAATTTTAGTAATATTCTTAAAATACTTATTTTACCTCTAAATTTTTATAAGTACTTAAATAAATGTTATTTCTAAACTTTAATAATATTTTTATAATATCTATTTTGTCCCTAAACTTTTATAAGCCGTTAAATAAATGTATTTACCAAATGCTAGTTTCTTCAAATAAGCAGTTTATTGTTGATGTGGATAAGTGCTCCCATTGAGCAACTTATCCAATGAGTGCTTATTCATAAGCACAAGCTGGGGCAAACGCAGCAGTGAGATGTGATCAATTCACATTGTCCATTAAAAAAATAAAAAAGAGATTAATTTTAGCAATTTTTAAAATGAAGAATTCATTAAAAAAACGATTTCCTTTTTGCCAGGTGGATATATTATATTCGACAATTTTATAGCATGAAGTGAGGTCTAAAGTAGGGGTGGCAACGCGGATTGGACACTATTACAACAGTTCTCATGTGTGTGCAAGCCCAGCCCAACCTTCGGGCTCAAATGTATAGGCTCAACCCAACCCCATCCTAGACCTCTAAACCCGAGCCCGGCCCTAAAAACTAATTTCTCTCATTTTAAAACACAAAAATGTAATTTTGAATAGTATTAAGATATTTTAATTGAATAATAATGTTTGCAAGCATCTAATATATTGCATAACTAAAATTATGTGTTATTATTATTATTTTATGAAAAGCAAAAAATTCATACTTTACGAATGTATACTTATAGTATAAATATATAAAATATATTATTATCGGGTCGGGCTTCTACTTGCCTTGCTCAAACCTGATCCTAAATTTAACCAGGCCGGGCTTGACAAGTATAAAATCACAGCCCCACAGAACTATAAATCTTCGCAGTGGATCAGGTGCGGGTGGCCTTACTATGCGGGTGAGTGCGGGCAACACTCTATTGGCTACCCGCACATGTAAATGAAAGAAAAAAAAAAACTATAATGCTTTTATTTTTGTTCACACGAATCTAATTGACGTGGGCCAATAGTGCTTTGCCTGCATCTACCCGCACCTAACTGCCACCCGCACATGATCCGCTCTCATAAACCTTGCCCAAGACCACCCAAAAACCAGGCCGGGAGGCCACCCCTAGTGGGGTTTGGGTTAAATTTTGATCCTGATTCAATCCTGGGCTATATTTGGGCCAAGCGCAAGACTTGAACCTGTATTATTAGGCTCAAAGGCTGCGTTTGGATATCGAGAAAGTGTGAGAAAAGAAAAAGAAAGTAAATTTTTCTCTTTTCCCGCAAGTGTTTGGATACCAAGAAAATAAAAAAGTAGTGGAGCTGAGAAAGAAAATGATCAAAAAATACACTTTTTTTTCTTGCAAAATTGGTTGGATTTTGCATCGCGAGAATCTTTTTTTGATCTTCTTCCAACATTGCCCCTTCCAAACATCCATATTTACAAGGATTGACATATAATCGAAACCAAACCGAACCGGGTCAATTTGAACGAAGGTCTCAACCCAAAATCAAATCGGTTTTATTTGATTTTATATTTTTAAAACCAAAATCGAATCCAAAATTTAAAAATCTAACCAAAACCAAACCAAAGACGGTTTGACATAACATAAATATGGCTTATGGTACAACGACAGATTTGGAAATTGTGTTCGAGATTCTTATGATTTTTTAGTTAACCAAACGTACAATTACATGATTTCCATTAATAGTCATACAATTTTCTTTCAATATCCAAACAACATCAGGAAAGTTATTTTCACTTTTTTTTCTAATTCTTTTCTTCCTCAACCGACTTTCTCGCATTTCTTGGTATCCAAATGCAGCCAAATAGAAGAGAAAGTTCGAGCAGTTTAAGGAGATTATTTTGTAAAACAAAACTTGTATATTCTGGAAGACACTTCAAAAAATAACCAAACTAACAATAGAAAGATAAAGAGTCAGGAATGTACAATGCAAATCAGGCTGGTGCTCAAAATTTCTTCCACCCTATCTCAACATGTATTACTCCCTTCTTCGAATTGATCAGATGGTACTTCTCGTTGATGCGCCCGTTGTACACAACATCCCTAAGATTGATATCCACATATCCCAGTGATTCCTACGTAAATATATGGAGATAATTAAAAAAAAAAACAAGAGAATGATATAAAAGTGAAAGGACGAAGATCCAACCTTTGGAAAACGAGATTTCTTCGCTTACTCATAACCTCAATATGTATCTTCTCATCGAGAGGAGCCTCCTCTAGCATAAATTGGAATTCTTCATTCCAACAAGGGTCCCTGGTTTTCTTCATCAACTAGAGAAATAACCAAGAGTACAGTGTCCAAGTCAATGATTAATAGAGTAGTGTTTATAAAGTCGACTAGTATTCTAACCCATACGGGTTAGCTCAACTGGCAGGCTCTCCAGCTCAGGAACTGGAGGTCCCAGATTCGAGTCCCTAGGCTTACCTAATATATGGTCCTTGTTGGTGGGGTCATGTATCCGGGATCCACATCACAAAAAAAAAATGTCTGACTAGTACTCAACTGAATCGGTTGGGGTTCAAGTCCATAGTAAGACAGGCATTTATAACCAAGTTCCAAGTTTTAAATGAGGAATTATTCACCTTAGTTTTCTTCTGCTCTCCTCTAAAAAGGATCAAAGCATAAGGATTGTTGTGACTCTTCCCCTCAACATCCTCCGCACCTTGGACCATAACCAAAAGTAAACCAGCTCCGATTGAGTCTTCCGACGCCCTGTCAATTCAACTTTCCTTCCTCCCATATCCATCCAAATGCCCACTAAATCTGTCATCTTCTTTGAGAGGATTGAAAGTCAGCTCCATGACGATTTGCCCGCGTTTCTTCTTGTTTTGAGGATCATTAGGATTTGTGTTCTTCAGCAAGTCGAGCGTAAATCCTTTTGTCTCATGTACAGTAAGAATGCTCAGTGGAACTACTTGCATTCCCAACTTGTCATGTGTCCCCTACCTATAAAATCATCAGAACACAAAAATCTAAAATCACTCTCCAAACTCAGAAAACAGATGAATCAACTTAAAAAAAAAATTCCTTGAGCAAAGAAAGTAGAAAATAAACCAAAATAGAATTTTCAGATATCCTAAAAAGATGAGAAGCTAACAAGGAGCTAAACCTTTTCCCATTCATAGACATGTAATTGAAGGACTTGAGATTGGGGGTCCTTCACAATAAACTTGAACTCCTCATTCCACTCGGGATTCAGGTTTTTCATCTTGATGGTAGTTTTCTTTGTTGCCAGCCTCTCACCACTAAGGCTGAGTTCAACGTAAGGATCCGATGTTCCCAAAATATCCATCTTCAAGAGCTTGAGTGCCCGAATAACTTTGACACGTAAAATGCCCACAGGCTTCTTCATGGCTCCTCCATCAAAAAGAAAAGGGTAAAAAATTAGTATTGCTATTCTTTCTCTAAACTGAGATTTTCTTAATGTTGATGCCTTGAATCTACCTCGAACAGAGCCAGGTCAATGAAACTAAGAAACTAAAACTCAATACTGAGAACCCCAGAAAACATAGTTTACCAAATCAAATCGAAGTCCATGATCAATCAGATTAAGCTTAAAAAATCGATGATTCCAAATTTACAAGTCATGTCTAACAATATTATCTAAAAGGAACTTGCACAGAACCATCAAGAATGGGTATTTCAAGAGTTTGGGGCCAGAGATAAAGGCTTGCAACTTGATTTATGATAGTTTTCTCCAAGTAAAAAGGGATGTGTAGTTCAAATTAATTTGGAAGATTAGAACTCCAAATAATAAATAAATAACATTTTGACAAACTAGAGAAAACTTTGGTCGATGAGTACTACAGTAAACTACAAATTGTGAAGGAAAAATAATCAAAATGACTTCATATTGGCAAATGAAGACAAAGTCACATATACCTTCTTTCAATTAAGAAAAAAGATATTTGAATTTGAACAAGAAAATACAGCTGAACAAATTATGATTAGCATTTCTTTTCTTGGTTGAAAAATTTCAATTCAAGCTAATTAAAACATTTTTACAATAAATTTCAAATAGCTGCTGCAATATTTGTGAATGGATTCTGCAGTTGTGGATTTAAACCATGTAATGATTCCATCTGAAACACCTTGAAAAAAATTACCAGTATGGCACCTGAACAAATTGATAGAGTCCAGGAATGGCCATGATATCTCCTCCGAGTACTCTCATTCCGAAGTCAACATGTGGCTGTATGCATATCACAATAAACATCATAAGTACAACGAAATGATACTGTCCATCATCTTCAAAGTCATGGTGTAAAGGATCGGCTGATCTGGACCGGATCGGCTGATCTCGGTCCAGATCAGCCGATCCAACTCGGGATCGGCTCGGGATGAATCGTGATCCCAAGCCGATCTCTAATTTATTAAAAATTCTGACTTGGTCCGAAACCGAGTCAGATCGGCCGATCCAGACGATCTGACTCGGTTTCGAACTAGTCAGGTCGTACGATTCAATATCGTCCGGCACCCCACAAAAAGTTTCTTTTTTTAAAAAATAATAAAATAAAATAAAATTGGGCCATGATTTGAATCGGACGATCCCGAGCTGGATCACCGATCCAACTCAGTATCGGACTGGGATGATCCCCGATCCGATACCGAGTTTAAACACTATGTTCAAAGTGCCGAAAGCAGATTATTCTTCAATATCCATAGGATTTGGGAATAAATTGAGAACTCAATCGACTTGAATTGCCATGTCAAAAATCTAAAATCTATTGAGGCAGTTTTCAAACTGTTTGCAAGCTCAGATAACTCAACAACCTAAAACTGGGAGATCAGAAAGAGGAATCACAGGTGTGTAATCATAGTTAAAAATTGGTAAACTTTTCCATATACCTTTCTCCATCAAAGACACCACTATGCTTGCAAAACATGGAAAGGATGGCACGAAAGGTTTCAAAGTTACGCAAGTTGCGGCAAATATTTGTAGATCCACCAACTGTCAACAAGCATTTTCAACCCTTAAGGAGAAAGGTCCTTGTAATTTTTAAGGGATTACGATTAGAGAGCTCTACTGACCTGTATGGTGATTCGTAGAGACAACAATTTCAACACCAGAACTATGTTGGGATTGCCAGCCCATCTCACTACCGGCTCAATAACTAGTTCCTTCTCATTACTTTCATAGACTTTAATACCTGCCAGGATGTAACCAATGTCACATTTCCTTTGTCAGTGATAAAATAGATAATTAATTTTAAATTAAACAAGACGGGCTCATAAACGGTAGTGTCATGCCCATGCAGGTTCGCTAACATAGCGCTATGTCACTGACATTATGGTCTACACACAAGTACTTTACATTATCCTTGTGTAGGCTATGTGCTGAAATCCCGATTTTCCCTAAATTACATTCCAAGTTAATGGAAGATCATGAAGACACTCCATAATCCAGAGGGCTATTACTAAAAAGTTTTGTGAAATTTGTAAGAGGAAGAGTTCCAAGACTTATATTCTCACCATGAATGGTAGGAGGAAGAGTTCCAAGACTTAAATTCTCAAACTAGATCGAATTTATCTGAAATTTGCCAATGTACTCTGAAAAAATAGGCTTTGTCATTGCTCCTTATTGCACCAGATACTGCCTATCAAGTATTGAAAAAATAAAATAAACTTCAAGGTCAAAAAAACGAAGTAGATCATGACAATGCAGTCAATATTGAACTTCACACCTCAATTCCCATTATGTACAATCCAAATATAACCAGGCTCACAAATTTTAACATAATGCGGCTTTCTAAATTGATCACCTTGTCAAGATAAGGCCACATGTCAAAAATAAACTTGTTCAACCAATCAACCTGCATAACATTGAAGATAAAATAAACTTGTCATAGAAAAAGTAAAAAAAGAAGAGGAAATTGCAAAAACATTCTACTCACTATCGGGAAAGCTACTTAACCTCGAAAGTTAATATGTCAAAACATAGCTTTTTTTAGATATATTTTGATTTATTCTTTAGAACTATTCATTTTTAGTTTTATAGGTGAAAAATTGATCCCTTATTGCCGGTTCTAAGGTTGGGCCAAGCTAGGCATGCATTGTTGCCCCGAAGATTGGGCTAGCCGGTCATGTCGGGCCAGGCTTGGACATACATAAGAGATGTTATATTTGTGTGCAAGCCTGGCTCGAGCCTGCCCAGTTGCCTGCCCTGGTGTCGGCATTCCAAGCTGTTAGAATTTTTTACAATCAATATGAAAATTGTAGGAGTGCCTGTTGGGACTATAGAGAACTCATTTCCCCGTCCGTAATTTTCAAGAGAAACAAGGCAATCGAGGGTTGAGACAATCATACACCAAATATAATAAAAATATAAATTTTGAAAAGAAAAACATAACTAAAATTGGCCATTGATTTTATATGCATTGTTCTCACCCTTGGTTGTTACCTTCTCAAAATATCGATGCTTTTTTGAACAATGTCATCGACTCTTGTTTGAGTTTCCATCTTGCAAGTATAACCCAAGGGATCAAAAGTTGCTCTGATACCAAACTGATGCAGTTTAGATACCAGAAAGGAGCGTGGAAGTGAGAATATTAAGAAAAAGGCAAGAAAAGAGCGCGCAAACTGCTACGAAGTAGACAAATTAAAATGAAATAGTGGGAAACAGTAACTACCTGTATATAGGCTTATTAACCAACCTTAAATCTACTAGAAGACTCCTAACTTAACACATATATCTATACTATAAAGGGAGAGCGTGCCAAAAAACTAACTCTTTCTCCCAAAATTGACCTCGCAATAGAAAAGATTGTTAAATATTTATAGGGGCAATGCTGTATCTTCATATGTTTTTTAAAATAAGTAACTCCCTATTTTAAGGCTTTATTTATTTGAAAACATGAAACTTTCTCATGTTTCGTCTACTATTTTTGGAATAAACTCTCTTACGTGTAGTATTGCACATGCCACCCGCTAGTAGTTATAAAGTCATGAAAACCCTAACAGACACCAAATACCTTCTAAAACTAGAGTTAGAAACCTTTACAAGAACCCATTCGAATTTTCTTAAATAAATCTAAAATTAATATTCTAAGTCAAACACCATAAACTAATAACCCTACTATAAAAGTATCATTGTTTTGGGAACCGAACCACACATTGAACAGGTAAGAATTCCTGTTCAATCCGTCTCGATCGGCAGTTCAAACCGAGACAACTGAAACATATAATAAACATAATTAATTACAGAAAAAAAGAAGAAGGAAAAATCCATACTATCTGGTTTATTCCAGTTTAATCTGGTTCAACAAACTAGACTGAGGTCAGAACTGAACTGTTGAGATGCCTGGTCTGCAGTTCGACCGGTCATTCCAGTCTGGATTTTAAAACACTAAAAAGCATTACTATTCCTAATTAAAAGGCTTTCTAATCTCTTCTCTTGATTCCATGCATCTCAGGCCCATTGTAATACATTGTTTTCCCATTACCTTTACATGAGGATTCCTTTGTTCTAATCTGAGTTTTTTCTTTTCATTAAAAGTAATCTTCACACTTTACAGAATCAAAAAGAAAAACTCTCTAAAGCTAATTGAATAGAATTTAAATCAAATGATAACAATTAACTGGAAATCCAAAACAGATTCGTCTCCGCTCAATCTGAACACCCAGAAAACAAGTACTCAATTCAGAAAACATCAAAACTTTTCCTGTAAGTGATAACAAAAATGAAAATAAACAAATAAAGAGTTCATGAACAGATACGCAGTAAACAATATACTGAAGAAAGTAATCAAGAATGGTACCTTTACATCCCTGGGCTCGAAGTAAATGAAAGAAAAAATCCCACCAGAAGTCCAATCGGGATTCCAATTCCAAAGCCGATTATGCCTAAGAAACTACTCAGAAATCCCATCTTCTT
>JAUPMG010000013.1:10076535-10093683 GCA_031762675.1 Pachysandra terminalis | reverse complement strand
TCACTCGATCATAGTCAGGATTCTTCACCCACAGTGGAATCTCAGGTAAAAGATCATACAAAGCGCTTGAATCAAACTCGTGAAGTGGCCTAACAATTGGATCCTGCAGTAATGGTCAAATATTTTGCGATCCAATAGTTAGAATTTAACAGTATTTGAGACCTCTGCAGAACTATGAGGTTGCGAACAGTTTGTGCCAAAAATAGGATGAAAACCAAATATAAAAATTAAGATTGTGAAAAGTTTCTAAAGAAATTCCAATATATACCAGGGTTATTACAATTCTGTTTAGAGATAGTGGGTGGCTCATAGTCACTAGTCTCTAGATCCAAGGGGGAGGGACCTGAGGGGCCCCATGGGGGGGGAGCGAAGAGCCCCTTGCGGTACGGTAAGGGTATATTAGGGATTTTCCCTATATATCAGGTAGGAGTATAAGTTGTAACCCTAATTCGTTTTTGACATAGTTGAAACTTCTTCTCTCGCGTGGACGTAGGCTTTGCTGAACCACGTATATCTGTGTGCATTGTTTGATCTTCGTTTTTACTGTTTATTATTATTGCTTGATCCGGATCAACAAATTCAATAACCGAGTGTTTGTTAACAATTAACAGAAGATAATTGTTCTTACAATTCAAGAACGGTGCCTTTCACTTACATTAATAAAAAAAAAAAATTCAAAAAGTATAATTTGTTCTTATAGGCAGCCATACAAGGATTAATTTCACAACCTAAACCAACCAAAAGGAAAACAATACAATCAGTTGTCCCATAGTGTAGTCATCACTGACCTACTGAGCAATGCATCAAGAATTTCGACAATTAAATGATCAAAATAAACTAAAAACAAAAGAAAGAAACAACCTAGCAGAGAACTTCACACCCAAAATAGATTAATGAAGAATTCATTAACAAAAAATATATTTAAAAAAAAATTAAAGTAAAAATATTAGAATGAAAGCTTAGTCAATAGAAACAAACATATTATGATCTGAAAAAATTCACAAATAAATTCCCAAATCGGTAAAATATAAAAATCAATCCTATAAATCACCAATAAGCAATCAGCTACTCTAAAAACACAGAAAGAAGGACATCACCGTTTCAACAAATACCCAGATCAAATAAAACACCCATTCAACGAATGATTCATAAGAGCTTCACAAAGAGAGATAAATATAAACAGATGCTTATTATACCTTTACATCTCTGGGCTCGAAGTAGATGAACAGAAAAAAACCGACCAAAAGCCCAATCGGAATCCCAAAACCAAAGCCGATTACTCCCAAGAAGCTACTCAGAAACGCCATCATCACGATAACGAAACCAAAAAAACAACAAGAAGAAGAAAATATAGAACGAGAAACAATTGAAAAATACAGAAAAGAAGATTTATTTACAGCGAAGGCTGGCGAGAAAATTTACTTGAAAACGTAACAGAATCGGCTCCCTATAAAACCGCCAAAAGAGGGTCTCGTTGTTCAGCCTGACGTGTTCGACAATTGGTCAATTTAATTTACAATTTTGCCCCTGTATTTAAACGACGTGGATACCTTCTTTTTTTTGGGAATTCCGGCACTGTCAGTTTCTGGAGAATGGATGCAATGGGTTGGGTTAAACGGGTAACCCGCCTCGCCCCACTCCTAATGCTTAGGGTTTGGTAGCCCACGAGTAGGGTTAGGGTCTCGCTCAACCCGCTCGAACCTGCCCCGATCCCACCCGTTGCCATTCACTTATGTTTTAAATATATATTTTATGTATAATCAATATTTTATAAGTAAATATATTTAAAATATTAAATATTTAACTTAAAAAAACATTTATTTTTAAAAGAATCTTATAACCAGGTCAAACCCGCCCCGCCCCGCCCCGATAGGGTTAGGAGTGGGTTTGGTATTAGGCGGCTCCTTTAGGAGCGGGTTAGGGTTCGTCAAAACCCGCCTCATTATCATACCTAGGGTTGTCAACGAGCCGAGCTTGAGCTCTATAATTAGGCTCTCGAGCCAAGCCTGAGCCCAAAAAAAAGCTCATTATCTTAACGAGCTTGGGTAAGCTCAGCTCGATTTGTACATGAGATTATATATTCATATTCTTATATATTATATTATGTATTAATATTAAACACACATGTTAACATATAATAATAATTATCAATTATAATATTAATGCATTTGTACTAATCTAAGCTTTTTTACTAGTCAAATTTTTTATAAGTCGAACTTCTTGCTAGCCGAGCTTTTATGAGCCTGAGTCGAGCTGCGTAAAAACTCAGCTCGGCTCGGAGCCTAAAATTTTTTAACGAGCCTCAATCGAGCTGGTCAAAGCTCGGCTCGGCTCGTTTACAGCCCTAGTCATTCCTAGTCAATCATGACACCTTTGATTGGCTATTGTGAAAGGGCTATTTTTGTCAATTGGAAGAAGAATCTGATGAATCATGACCATTCATTTTATAGTGTTAGGTTTTCGGTATGCATAAATGGCCGTTTAATTTGTTAATGTTTTTTTAAGTTTTACATAAAAGAGAAGTTAATTTTGGCGAACCTTTTATGTCTCGTAAATCACCCCTATAGGGAGTCGTAGAATAAAACCCGGAAGGGGCCCAAATCCAATCGCCTTATCATTATTATTATTATTATTATTATTTTATTTCATGAGCTACAATGAAGGCGGGATAATTCGATCTCAGGCCTTGAATGTGACAACCCAAGACTTTATCGCTATGACAAATAGCACCTTCCTAAAAATTTTATTCACTAAGATTATTGTACCTTCACAAATATTTTAAACATTTTTCTTTTCTTTTTTTCTCTTCTTATTCTTTTCTTAGTAGCGTTTAAATATAAACTGCAAAAGTTCTTTTTTAAATAGATTTATGAAAAAACAAAGAGAGGATCTGCCAGCCAAATTGGGTTTTTGATAAGTATTGTTCCAATGAAAATGGATTATTATAGTAAAGGAATAAATTAACTTTTTATTTTATAAATTTGAATGGGAAGCATAGCATATATTTAAATCGATCGGGTGCATTGTTTTGTTTTTCCTCCTTTTTCTGCCTCTAATAATTTAAATGGGAAGCATAGCATTATTTTATAAATTAACTCAATGATGACTAAGCGAGCAGTGTGTCGAACCCATCAAGTCCGCCCTAAGAATGTGATTGAGTGATTCCGGAGGGACATCATAGATAGTATGAAAACCGTTATTGTCTAAAGCCAAGCGTGTCAAATGATCTGTCACACTATTTCCTTCTCTTTTGGTGTGTTGGATTCGAACAACCTCAGATCTCCTTCTAATGAGTTCTTTTGTTTTGGCCAACATTTGATCCAATATACTTGGAGTACTAATCGATATGTTGATTGCATTGATGATAATTTGAGAATCGCCCTCCAAAATGATGTTTGCATTGGAAAACCTAGCCGCAAGCTCCAATCCCCACCAAGCATCCCATGGTTCCGCTAGTGTAATTGTGCTCAGACCCAGCCAAAAAGCCTCGCCGCAAAGAAATATGCCATCCGAGTTGTGAATAAGACCCCCCACCAAAGCACAATTGAGTTTAGAACTAAATGCTTCATTAACATTAACTTTGATCCAATTCAAGGGGAGGGTGTCATCTGATGTACATGGTTTTCGTGCACACTAGGAACTGATGAGTCAATAGCTTGCATGAAAAAAGAAATCCAAGTGAAGAAGTCGAAGCATGAACAAATTCACGATAAAGTTTGCACGCCGAAGAGATAATTTCTTCAAGACTGCAAATGGTACCTCCAAAGTCCAAAGAGCCAAAAGTTCCCGTTCAGCAAAAGGCACGAAAAGATGTATTCTTCTTTATCTACTTCTTTCAATCCAAGTACTTTGTGAAAACAAGCGTTCAAAGAATAACATCCAAAATCTAAAATTCAATTTGTTTGAATTATATATTTCTTCTTTGGAATTTGTATGATTCACGTGGCAACAGCCATGGCTTCATTGACATTTTCCATGTGTTTAAATGACGAAAATGCCCCTATAGAGGGTTATTGAAAAAATAGAGAGAGAGAGAGAGAGAGAGAGAGAGAGAGAGAGAGAGAGGAGAAAAAGGGGAAAAGAAGGAATTGAGTTAAAAAAAAATGAAGTTCACAGCATAGTTTAATTAAGGATACATGCTCAGATGTAATAATTTCTGTTTTCTTAGTTTATTTAGGTTGCGTTTGAACCGGTTTATATAAGTGCTTATTTGAGGTTGTAGCGTATTAAAACACTTTTTAAAATTAAAAATGTGTTTGGTAATATCTAATGGGTAAGTGCTTACCTGTAAGCAATAGAAGAAGACTACCCATAAAGAAAAGCTGCTGAGAGCAGTTTCTCCTTATATCTAATTAGCTTACAGGTTAAGTATTGTAATGTTATTATTAAACATAGACACAGGAAGGGTAACATTTAGGGACGAAGCCAAGATTCCTATAGGGGAGAGGAGGGAGAGATTTGACAAAAATTCAATTTTTTATTTTAAGTTAGATAAAATTAATATTATTTTTTTTATCAAAAGAAGACAAAATTAATATTAGTTTCTATATTATCTATATACAGATATATTTAAATAATATATATAATTTACTTTGATTTTTTTTTATTCAATAACTGTAAATTGAATCAAATTAATTCCAGTTGAAGTTTTAACCGTAAACCGATTCAAATTAATTCCATTTTTTGTTTTCTAAACCATAACCAAACCAAAATGAAAAAAGGAAAAATAAAAATTAAATCAACTTTTTTGTTTTCTAAACCATACACCCGAATGAGGTATTTGTTATATATCCCGACACCAATGAAATTAGAACATGTCTATTGTAGGTGGGATCTTGGTGAATATATCCATGTGGACCAAGGATGTTCACGTGTTCTCCCACGTGTCTCAAGGTCGAGGTAGTTAAATCTAGGCAGGCCTAAACCGCTATGATACGATCGCTCATGAGGCATTTGCTTGAACCGAGAATAGGGGAGCGGGTTGAGAAGGCGTGGAAGGTAGGCTACAGTTATGACCGGATGAAGAGAGATGCTCACGTCCGAATTGATGTCACCCCAAGAGTTGCCTTACAAGTCTTCCCAACTACTCTCTCTCTCTCTCTCTCACAATTATGGTGAAAAGACAATAGTCATCTCCCTTCAACACTTTTTCTCTCCTTTGGTCTAAACCTCCTAAGCTTTATATAGGCCAAGAGGGTCTCTAGGATGGAGACAAGTGTCACCATCTCTCTCACTTGTAACGACAATGTATTAATTTCCCTCATTAACATGGTAACAACCACATTAATAGATATAACGACTGAACTAATGTCTATTGTAACAATCAATTTGTTGCATCTCTCATTAATGACAACTCGTTAAGGTAACATCTCGTCATCTCGACATCATCAAACTATAGGTCGGCTTGCCGAGGTTCAGATCAGCCATTGATGATACTTGCGCCCGCGTCCGCCACACCTTAAAAACCGCTTGAAACCCCCATGTGGGGATCTCGCCCAGGATGAAGATCTCCTCTTCGACAAATTCCTACAAATCACATACACGTAGTTAGTCAATTACTTAATCAATTATTCACAAGTTGGTCGCGTCGTGTCGTACATGATTCTCAGTTTGGCCATCTCATTCTATGTAGAGGATTGATACATATAAATATTGAGTATCTCAGGATCTCCAAAAGCATTGGAGAAGTAAAAAATGGGCCCCGACAAACAGATATTGCCAAGGAAGTACCCTACAAGACCCCGACGGGCCCGGGCACCGAGGCCATTTGTCGAGGTAGTTGAGCAAACCCGCAACTAAAATGGTGCCTAGGTGTCTACCAAGTCCAACTTTGGCTCGACAGAGCACTTTTGTCGATTTTTGTTTTTTTCTCATATTTTAACTCTTTTTGGGCAAAGTATCCGTCCAAGTTCTTCCCATGACGTTTGTCGATGAGTTCGGGTTTCAAATGGTCTTGCCAAAGTCTCACTTTCGTTTGTCAGGATACCCAACGAATCCGATTCGATCAAATTAACAGAAGTTGTTAATGTCTCAAATTCCAATTTTATATCAACTTGACAATCCAATAGGTAATGACATAGGTCGAGGCCTGTCACCTCACCTCATTATGCTAACATGACATTCTTACAAAAAATGGCCATTAACATCTGTTTTATAGGTGTGGTCCCATCAGAAATATATATATGTCACTGACAAACTTTGTGATAGATGGTGTCCGAGTACATAACAAATACCTTATTTGAGCATAAAAATATTTTCCGCATGTAATATGGAATTGATCGAATATACATGTGAAGAAGTAGAGTTCCTATATAAGCTTGAGATACATGTAACAAACAGGAACAAGTATCTCTCTCTACAATATCCCACCAATAAATTGGGTCTCTAAATAGGTATATACAAAAATAAATATTTTATTTTACTTATAATGCATGTTAAAGTCTGGTCTGCTCAGACCCATTCAGACCGGCTAGAGCAAGTTTTCTATAGAGTGGACTCCTTAAAAGTGCAGGTTAGGGTTTACCTCCATTGACCTATCCAGTCCAACTGTCTTGGGTCAATAGTCAACTATTTTTTGTTCTTTAAAACACTGCTTTGATATTGAAGTTGTCCTGCAATGGGCCTCAACTATATATTAGGCCTGAACTAGCCCAAAACAAAACAGCCCAATATTTAGGGACCGGACTGGTACAATCCGTATCGGTATGGTTCAAATTGGTACAACCAGTAAAACTGCTCCCATTTTTTTTTCTTTTTAGTTTGTGAATTGGACGGTCAGATCGGTTTCAATCTGGACTCGTCCCGACCAGTGCAACCGGTTCGATCCTTTTTTTATTTATTATTATTTGAAAATTTGATGCTAGTCCATTAGTTTTGTACCGTATCTGGACCAAGCGATATTATCCGGTACCCGATCCCGGCACATTAAACCTTGTTGTTGCCTACATATTTCTATATTATCATACAAAATAATAATAATAACAACGAACTTACATGTGCTAATCAAACTCATACACCTTCATTGAACCGATAATTAACGGCATTGTAATTAAAATTATATCTTACTAGATACAGTGAATAGATTCCTCCAAGAAAAAAGCAAACACACACACACATATATATATATATATATTATATGCTTAATTAATGTTAGCATGTTACGCAACCCCAAATATCTCAATCTACACCGGCATCGAGGGGGTCCTTACGTGGCAACCCAATAAACAAAGTACACTACACTAGATTCTTGGGAGCCTTGTGAGATGGACCATGTTCATGAATCTCATTTTCTTTGTCAAATTTTATAACCCTTCGTGAGCTTAAGAAGACACATTTAAGTTTAACATTGTTTTTTGAGGGAAATACAGGTTTGGTCTGCCCTTCTAACGGTAACTTTAACTGACAAACAGAAAAAAGAATGAATTATAGTTTCGTAATTTCGAGGGTTTTACTAAAATTGATTATTAGTTAAACAGAAGACCCACTTTAGTTTTAAATAATGGGTGGAGAGAGAGAGAGAGAGAGAGAGAGAGAGAGAGAGAGAGAGAGAGAGAGAGATATTATATATATATATATATATATATATATATTTAATTTAAGAGATTGCATTATTATCATGTGAATAAAAATATTTGTAATCAAAGTTCAATGAACATGTTCAAATCCATGACAAACCATCTTAGAGAGAGAGAGATCCTACCAAAAAAAATTATTAGAGAGAGAGGAAACTGATTCATAAAAATCACCTAATTGAAGTACTAATAAAATGAAAATGAGAGCTCTGTAAGAATTATTGTTTGGATCGGTGGAACCGGTCGCTAGACCGACAGTACCGGTCGATATCAGACTGGTCCAGATTGATACTGTTATAGACAGTCCAATTTATAAGTTAACAAAAAAAGCAAAATACAAACTGTACCGATTGCACTACTCGCTGAATCGGCTGGTCGAGAGCCTCACAATACAATAGTTGTATTGTGGCTTGGGACCGGACCGGACCGGTCCTGGTCGATCTTGATACAGACCAAGCAGTACAGACCGAATCAGTTCGATCCTTGAAACCTTGGGTTCGATCCAATGAACCTAACATCTATTCAGGTTGATTATCCTAGCTATTTAATATTAACTTGGATCTGTTTAATCAATTGTCTTTTATTTTTTACTTTTTAGTTTTTTTCAACCTGTCATTTACTTTGAATTGATGCAAATCTCATATGACTCGGGATTGACAATGGGACAATTAAACGAGTGAGGATCTTCTGAGATCCACAGCAGGAGATGACATCTATCCTAGGGGGCCTACAAGTTGTACCGGATATAACTCGGACTCCTTATTGGAGAGTGTTGGGTAGAATAAAATTCGGGTTTGGGTTTGGCACAATCCATCTAAGTTACCATTTCAATATTTACTAATTATATATATTTTTAAAAGTATATATCTTAAAATAATATATTTTACTTAAAATTATTTCAAGGCTTTTTCTTCTTTTTATTTATAATAAATAATCAAAAAGGTTATGAATCTTCTAGAATTCAGTCATAGAAGAAGAATGCTATTTTGGAACATCTTGTATTCCTTTCCCAGAAGGGACTTGTATCCTTGTCAATTCTTCTGTTCTTTTTTTTTTTTGGTTTTAAAACTAAGAGGTGTCCCACACCCACATAAGTGTGGGGCTAATCCACGTTCGGGGCGGAGCATTAAAGGTAAACCCTTGGCTCCAAGTGTTTCTAATGGGATTTGAACTCTAGACTTACTTCCAGAGACGTCCAATAGAGCCCAACTTGCTACCAACTAAGCCACACATCAGTGGTTATCCTTATCAATTCAATAGCAACTTAGAATGAGTGTCTGAAATGTCACCAAACCAAACAAATAATTCTTCCGTACAATTATAAAATAAGAGGGGATCTGCATATATGTTAAAAAATAAAATAAATTTCATTTAAAAAAAAAAAAAAAAACTCCTTTGTACATCATTAGTAGAGGTTGTAAAATCATAATCAGACAAATAAGAGAGCGCCCGAATAATAAATGGGTTGGGTTGGATTGACGGGTCCTGCTTGACGGGGCCTGCTTGAAACCGAGCAATCCATAATTACATAGCGATTTGATTTGAATATAGGTTAGGGAGGGGCAACTCGGTTCGGTTTGGTTTGTTAGTAAAGGTTGCCCCAAAACCAAACTAAACCATATTGAAAGTCGCACTCCTACTCCGAAAACTGAATCAAATTGAAATAAAAAACCCTAAACCCAAAGCAGCCTGACCCAGATTGCAATTTCGATTTATTTCAGGTCAAGCTAAGTCGGTTTAATATAAATATTTTAATAATTCTATTTATATAAATTTTTGTATGTTGTATATCATTCATAAAATATAACATACCATAGATAATACACATATATAAACTATAATTCGGTTTGGATCAGTTTGGTTTGGTTTAGAGGTATATATAATAAAGTTCGAGATTCAATTCGATTTGGTTTAACTGAGACATCAACCCAAAACCAATTTGATCTAATTCAGTTTTATAATTTTCAAAACCAAAATTGAAGCCAAATGTATAGAAACCCAATTGAAGTTTGTTTGAATGGATCTGATTTCTGGTTGAACCGACCCAAATTGCACCCCTAGAGTAGATACAACCCAAACCATTACCACCCCCTCGTCATCAGCAACTAAAACTAGAGATAACCAGGCTTTAGGTTGGGTTAAATTCACGGGTCCCACCCAAAACCAAACAAATATATTTATTACACAAATAGTAGGGCAAGGTTTCAAGGATCGGACTGATTCGGTCTATACCAGCCACTCCGTATCGGATCGGCCAGAACTAGCCCGGTCCAAAGCCACGACACAACTATTGTATCGTGAGGTTCTGGACCGAACTGATTCAACTAATATTGGTATGGACCGGTCTGTTTATTTTTTATTTTTTATTTTATATTTTAAATTATAAATTGGACAGTCTAGACAAATATTGATCTGGGCCGGTCCAGAATCGACCGATACCGTCGGGGATCGGTCGATTAGAAAAGATCCAACCCGACCCATTGCCGCCCCTGATCATGACTCACGAGCTACTAAAATAGAGATCGAATAACCAGGCCTATATATAGGCAAAAAAAAAAAAAAAAAGACAATCCTTTGTGTCGGAAACTCGAAGAAAAGGATGGGATGACATTTATCATCCACCATAAATATGGAGAGAAAAAATAGAGAGATGGATAAGAAGGGAACAAAGTATCTCATCCGTGCATCGCAGTTATAAAATATTAAGTAGAGGAAACGTTAGCTGTCGTTTTTTGAGCTGCTTTCTTGCTTTTAAGTTTTAACCATGTGAAAATTTCTCTCTCTATCAATCTCTCTTTCTCTCTCATCTCTCTTCAAGAACCTGAAGGGAAGGAGCTTCGCCATCTCTTTTCTTCTTTTACTCTCTCTCTATCTCTCAGCTAAGAAAAAACAACTCTTTCTCTATCTTACTGTGTCTTTCTTAAGTACTTATATATCAATCAATAACCCGCGGCTTCTTTAAAGCCTCTGCTTCTGCGTACAGTAGAAATTGCAGAGATTGGAAAAGGAAAAAGGTAATACCTTTCATATCCTAGTTTTAGAAATTTCCATGGATGATTCAGTACAGACCTTTGAAGCATTTCTCTCTCTCTCTCTCTCTCTCTCTCTCTTTTTTTGGTTTCCAGGAGCATCAGATCGATGTCAGTCTGGTATCTGTTTTGCCATAAATGGCCTGATGTTTTTATTTTCTCCGATCTTTGCTGTTTGTGGAGTGTTTGGATATGCTTTATAGGATTTCTTAGGGTTCTAGTGTTCTGTTTCTTTTTGATTTGTACAAGTAATTGTTTGTTGTTCAGTGTGAGGGGAAGATCTAGTTAGGTTTTTGTATTTGTTTTTGGATGTTAGGATTTTGATTCTTTTCTTTCTCTCAGTGATTGGTGTAGTAAATTAAGAACTGATCTTTCTGCTGATAGGACTATTGCTTAGATAGGGTTTTTAATACAGAAAATTGTCTTTTAGTGATATTGTTGTCTTGCCTAAACACTGTTGAATTTACTGACATAGTAGTATGTGAGCTTGGTTTTTGTTGTTGTTAGATGGATGAATTGCCTCTCTCTCTCTCTCTCTAATTCTATTTTGATGTACTTGTTGGAGGTCAAAGCACTGAATATAAATTAGCTTTGATTTAATAGGGTAAGATGGATGATTCTTGGTATGCAATTTAGATCAATTATATATGATTTTTTTTTTGGTCAGTTTTGGTTTGCGTCATACGAAAAACCATCTAACAACAACATAGAATTTGTGATGTACTTGTTAGATCAACTATATATGATGTGATTGAGTTTGTGATGATTTTGGTCAGTTTTGGTTTGCGTCATACGACGAACCCATGATTTCAATCTGAACTGACTCTTTTAGTTATTGACTACTTTTGTTGTTTCCAAATATTCCCATTTGCCAATTGGTATGGTTTATTGATCCATAAATTTGCATTACAGGGGGAACGACATGTAGATGTATTTCGACTTAACATTATTTGGTTGGAGTTCCATTTGTGGATGACAGATGAGTTTCTATTCATGACCTTATTACACTTTGATCTGTTTTAAGAGTTCTTGCTAGCATACCGTGAAATAAGTACAGCCTGTACAGGCACTAGTATCGAATCTTCTTTCTACTCAAGACTTAGAAGCCAGAAGAAAATCCATTTGGATGTCAATATCAGTTTAAATTTGCATTTATGTGCTGTTTGTAGTGAGTTTCTGATTGTTGTTGGAGTTGTAAAAAAAAAAAAAGGGATAAATCAGAAAATTTATCACGCTAGCATGTTGTTATGCAAGTAACTGTGTTTTAAGGAGGCACTCTCAGGTTTGAATTTTGGTAAGTGCATCACGAAGGTGTCTTAAACGTGCTTTATCACAATTCATTTGATGTATGTTACACCATTTATTATATCCTCTAAGATAAGGAATCTGGCCTTAGCTATACCATGGCTACGTACGAAGATGATTAACAATGGAATTCATAAGTGTCCTATTGGATAACATGCAAAGGATGCTACAGTGCAGCAGAAAGTAAACACGTTATGTGAGACATGTAACTCATTGAGCTCTGTACTTTTTGGAAGTTATTAACTAAAAGTGTCACTCAAAGTTTCACATTTCGCTCGTGGTTGTTTGTTTATTGGAAGCCTCATTCAATAATGGAAGCTGAAAGTTTCAGCGCTAACCAGATGTCGGGTATTTTTTCTCGGCTATACCCAGCTGTTGGACCCATGCTTCTTATTTCAGTGGGATATGTTGATGTGGGAAAGTGGACTGCAGCTGTTGAGGGGGGTGCCCGCTTTGGGTTTGATTTGGTGTTGGTTATGCTTGTTTTCAATTTTGCTGCTATTCTGTGTCAGTGCATGGCGACTCGTATTGGTGTCATCACTGGAAGGAATCTTGCACAGGTATCTTTTATTCAGTCATATCTGTTTAGAGTTCTAAGTGCTCTTATCATTTGTCCTTGGAATTCTTTTTCAATTTCTTCTTTTTTTCAGGATAAAAAGCACTGCACACTTTAGGTTAGAAAAGAAAAAAGATGAAAAGAAGATCTATAGTAACAGGGAAACACGGTGTATTCACTACTTTATAAATCCAAACTCTTCCCAAGTTCTTTGTGAAAGCTTATTGAATTCTTCTTATAGATTTCTATACTTCTTGTTACATTAATGTTTTCTAGTGTTATACGTGTATAGTTGTTTCCCTATATCCTCAAAAGCCATCTGTATATTTCCAACTAAAATATTGATGTCTGTTGTAGCATTGTTAGTCATAGACTGGGCTGCACAAATATCTATTTTATTGAGATTTTTGTTTTCTTCTTGTTACTTATGATTTTTTTATTTGGTTGTTGGTTCGAAAGATTTGCAGCGAGGAGTATAGTCGTTCCACATGCGTACTTTTAGGAGTTCAAGCAGAATTTTCAATGATTGCTTTGGAACTGACAATGGTAGTTGTCCTGCTTCATCTAATATATTGGTGTTCTATATTATTTCTTTCTCCAATTAGAACCTGAAATATGAGCTATCTTGAAATCATTTTTAACATAAACTCATTGATCCTTGTAGATTCTTGGCATTGCGCATGGCCTTAATCTTATCTTCGGGATTGATCTGTTGACCTGTGTCTTTTTGTCTGCCATTGATGCTGTTTTCTTTCCACTGTTTAACACCCTCTTGGTAAGCTTTAATTGTTCAAGTTTCTTATATCCTCACTGCCAGTAGAGCAGACATGACAATGGCTGATACTGTAATCAACAGGAGAACTGCAAGGCAAAATTTCTGTGTTTAAGCATATCAGGCTTTACGTTGCTTGTTTATGTTCTTGGAGTGCTTATCAGTCAACCGGAAATGCCACCTTTCATGAATGGAATGCGGACAAAGTTAAGTGGGGAGAATGCATTCACACTAATGAGTCTTCTTGGAGCAAATATTATGCCTCACAATTTTTATATCCATTCTTCTGTTGTTCAGGTAATCCTCATTTCTTATTTTCACCAACTTCCCCCCCACCCCCCGCCCCAATCTTTTTGTCCTTTTTTTCTTTTAATCTTCTTGCACATCTATTTGTCCTGTTCACATATTTAGGCTAGATAGCCTCTGGCCTCTAAATTAGAGTGGCATTTTATATGGAAGATGAGCTTGATAATATCAAAGTTCCTCTTACGTGGACTTGGACAATGTTTTGTTATCGGCGTTTGGTGTTAAAGTGGAAGCCCTTGTGTTTAGGTTTCTCTGTTTAGATGCAATTGGAACCTCATTTTTTTAAACGCCTCTATATATTGCTTCCTTTCTGTCTTATACCTTACAATTGGAATAATTGGCGATATCTGAGGTTTCAGTTTATTGGCTATTATCTTTTTGTTCGTATTCATTTTTCCAATTTTCTAAAACTGCAAATCAGTTCAAAAGCTTGGGCTTTGTATGCTATATTGGTCATTTGTTTACGTTTGCCTCATTGGCAGATTTTTTTGTAAGTTAAGTCCCCTAAAATTGATGCGCAGTTTACATTAGAACTTTTCAATAGTATTTATCAGAGACTTGAGTTGTGGTAGAAGTCTTTGTCATCGAGGCTCACTCAATAATTGTAAACTTATGCAGCTTCCATCATCTTTTGAAGAATAATATACCAAAACTTCAATTATGAATGTTTTTTGTAATATCCCCTATTTTTAATACAATCTTCATTATTCATAAAAAAGAGAGGATCCATGTACTTTTAATTATGTAAAAGATCGCACTGATGATTCCAGAATGTTTACAAAAAATTTTATTTTATTTTTTTAAATTTTCTCCTTTGATTTGGTATTTATATCATATCTAGTACTTTCAATGAAATCAAGTAAGATCCAGAAAGCTTGTATTGGGCAAGTTCCATTTGAAATTGTAATTTTTCAGAAGGTTTAACTTGCACAGTGAAATAGCTTTGCAAACTACATTATTGTAAAGTGAAGCAATCCACCAACCAAAAACCTATTTGTTCCCTGTTTCTGTAATACCTTAGCCTGGTTAAATATCGTCATTAGGGGCTTCCTATCATGTTTAAATGGTGAACTTACTTCTCTTAAATGGTGAACTTGCTTCTCTTTATCTAGTAATCAAGATAGGGAAATCAACAATGTTGCTACGAGCCTAGGACAAGTTTGAGATTCTTGTCAATCTCTTGATTTAGGGGTTTATATTTATAATAGTAGGGATTACACTGCGAATTAATTTAACTGTAACTGTAGTTGATATTGTCTACGATTATTGAAAAAATAGCAAGATAAAAGAGACCAAAATGATGGGAAGGTATATATTTTTATTTTATTGAGGATTCAATTCCTATATCTTCATTGTACTTTCTCCTGTGGCTTTGAGTCCAAATTTAAAAAAAAAAAGGAAAAAAGAACCAAAAGAAATGTGAAAAGCTTGCTTGGATGTTTCTATCCGCAGTGATTCATGTTCTCATATTATCAATATATATATGTTCCTGTACGGAAGTTTCCTCTATGCTCATTACTGTATGGTAGGACATTCTCTATCAATCTCTCTGATTATGTAGGTTAAGAGTTTGCATATTATGGTACAAGGTAATTGCGAAAGGGAACGAAAAACGAGTGACTGCACTAAGGTGTTGGCAATCTATTGAGGTTTTTGTCTAATGATAAAGTTGCAAATTCCAGGTTAGAGTCATTTGCATTTCACCATAAGACCTCTAAATTAAGGTTGAAGATTTGAGTCAACCAATCTATTCAAAAGCGTCTCATTTCATGAAGGAGTATACAACAATCCCTCTCTCTGAAAAGGAGCCTGGATTGCAGAAACACTTCCCGTAATTTCTAATTGCTATTTAACCAATAGCTAACTTATATTTTAAGTTACACTATGGCGCAAAAATTGAATATCACTATTAAAAAATCTAACTGTAGAACAACTCTTAGAACTGCACGAAAATAGAATGTGATGGACATAATTCAAAAGTAAATACTTTAATGAAAATGGCAAGTTTAGTGACTTAAAAATTGCATAATATATACTTTTGGACATGGTTCTCAATTTCGGGCATGTCGCTTTACAGGGCCTGGGTGACACGATATTAGGGGATAAGTCGCTATACAAACTTTTCCTCCATGTCGCTATAATGTGGCGACATGTCGCCGATATATCGTGACATGTCCTGACACGAAGGGAAATATGTTAAGATATATATATTTGATAATTGATGAATTATATAAAAGAGAGCAGAAAAAACACAAATACATACACCAGGCTGAGACACCCGCTCTCAAGCCATGAGCTAAGAAAAACAAAAAAAACAACCAAAGGAATATCACATCCCACTAAGATCAGGCCACATCAAATACACACCACCTCCATACGTCTCAGTCCACCTCCAACATCATCTCCAAAGAAGGAACCCCTACAAACATATCACTTCTCCCCATACCTCTCCTCGCCAACACCTCAGCTGCCGGGTGCACAAGATGGAAGGAGATGTTCCAATCCCTGCACAAAGCCCAAGCCAAGCAGACCAGATGTATGAATCTTCACGCATACTGCTCAGATCTCCTCATCCACGCAATGATAGGAAACGAAGAACACTCCACAACCAAATCCTGATAACCTTGCGCTCCAGCCTACCTTAAGCCAGCCACTAAAGCCACCAAGACAGCTCTCACCGTCGCCACCAGGGCCAGAGAACGCGGATAGAATATCCCCATCATGATCTCTGGATACACCACCAATTCCGGAAAGAACCGACTGATCCTGACAAGCAACATCCTGACAAACACCATCAACTTTAAGCTTCACCCACCCAACCTCCGGGGGATGCCAGCCTGGGGTCAAAGGAGAATAGCATCTGCCACTCATAGAAATCTGTGTCCACTATCTCAGAATATCCATCGCCTTAATACCAACAAACTGAGCTCTCATTGCCACCCAAGAGGCCATGGAAACCATGATCCCCTTAATCATACTCGGTACCGAAGAAGAAATGTCCTGGAAGATTCGCATATTATGCTCCCTCCATATATGCCATAATACGGCCTGAAAGACCAGACGATACAAAATCCTGCTCCTCTCTACCAGATCTAAAAACCTCTACTGTGCTAATAACTGGCAAATACTCACCGGCATAACCCACATCCTACTAATATTCATCAGAAAAAAACTCCAATTCTCAACTGCCACTAGACAATGTAACAACAGATGATCGTGTGTCTCCTCATCCGCCCTACAATGAAAGCACATATTTGGTGAAAGGGTCAAATATCTCCTACGATGGATCATGTCCAGTGTTTTTAAACGTTAAGGCGTGAGGCAAGGCGTTAGATCTGGGCTTGAGGCGAGGTGTAAGCCTCGAAGCGTGAGGCGTAGGCCTCATGAGCATGTGTATTTTTAATTATAAAATAATTTATTAAATATATAATAAATCATAATACTCATAAATATAAAAAAAATGTAGAAAAATTAAAAACAGTTATATAAAAAGGTACAAAAATAAAAAATAAATGAAATTATAGATTGAACGCTAAAATAATCATCCATCATCAAGTAAAAGAAAAGCAAGTCATATGCATTACATCATCATCACCAGTCACCAACAAC
>JAUPMG010000013.1:10062356-10076435 GCA_031762675.1 Pachysandra terminalis | reverse complement strand
GATGTGGATGACTTAGAGTGATATTTTGTTTGATGTAATGTTTGGGGTTTAGAATTTAGAACATTCATATATGTTTTTCGTTGGTGATGATGATGTAATGCATATGACTTGCTTTTCTTTTACTTGATGATGGAATGGACTAATGGAATTGGAATATAAGTACTTTTGAATTATTTTAGTGTTGAATTTGAAAGTTTGTTTATTTTTTATTTTCGTACCTTTTATATCATTAAAAGAATACATGCTTACGAGGCTTACGCCTCATGCTTCGAGGCTTACGCCTCTCCTCAAGCCATGATCTAACGCCTCGCCTCACGCCTTAACGTTTAAAAACACTGGACACCACCCACCCAAGCTTGTGACTGGATATGGTAAGGTCCTTAACATGTGTTCCATAGTGAACCTTGAGCAATGCTCAAGCTCGTTAAAATATTTTGGGTTCAGGCTTGGCGTGGTTCAATAATGCTATTGGGTGGCAGGAGCCCAAAATCTGTTAATTACAATCTACAAAGTCCATGAATTCGACGAATGTAACATTAAAAAAGAATTAGAAAAAGTTAAATTATAAACTCTACTTGCAAACATTCATGAATGAGGGAGGGAGGGACATTTGCTTTGTGATGAATATTGTTTACATTTATAAATGATACTTGCAGACATACATGAATGAGGGAGGGAGGGATGTACATGTGATTTTTGATGAATATTGTTTACATTGATAAACTATACTTGCAAACATACATGAATGAGGGATGGAGGGAGGGACATGTGCTTTTTGATGAATATTGTTTACATTGATAAACTATGCTTGCAAACATACATGAATTTTTTTGTATGTGTGCACGCGCGGAGGGAGGTGCATGCAGATGTACTTCTATGTTCTTTATAATGAGGCCCTCCCATTTCTGATTAATATTGCTTCTTCTGTGTCTAGCTTATTTCTATTGGTGCCCCTGCAGATGTGTCTTCATGCGTGTGCACATCTGCATGTGTATGCATATAGTTGAATGTCCAGGCATATGTATGTATGTTCGTATTCTTCGTTTCAAGCATTTATACCAAGATGCTCTTGTTAATGATGAAGATTGATTCTTCCATACTAACTCATGTGAGTGTATACGTGCATGAGTGTGCATGTGTTTGTTTGCAACTGGTTAGTAAATGTGTATGTTTGTCTACACGCATGAACGTGCATGCATTCCTTCATCTCGATCATTATATTGAGAAGTTCTCATTTCTGATGAATATTGATTCTTCTATGTATAGACCGTGTTCTGTATGCATCTCTGTGTGGTTTCCTTCATTTCAAGCGTTTATAATGAGGTTCTCTCATTTTTCATGAATACTGATTCTTCCATATGTATTCCATGCCCTTCACTATCATCCTACCATGACCAGTACTCATTTTTTATCTGAAACTTAGTTTCTTTGACGATCCCCTCCCCCTTTAATTTACTGTTACTGCATGTCTCATTTTAGTGTTTGCGATTGGTTTGTATTTATTGATTTTATAGTTCTCTCAAATTTCTAATTTGACTATCTTCCATCTTTATGCAGCAGTATCCAGGAGCACCAAATGTGTCTAAAGGTGCCTTGTGTCATGACCATTTTTTCGCTATCTTATTCGTGTTCAGTGGAATTTTCCTGGTGAATTATGTGTTAATGAACTCGGCGGCAAGTGTCTTCCACAGTGCTGGCGTTGTTTTGCTCACTTTTCAAGATGTGCTTTTGCTAATGGATCAGGTTGAATTCTTCTTTCTATACCCACTTCAGGGATTCTGTCCACATCTATTTTGCTGTTCCATATCAGTATGATTCATGCTGATTCATATTCTTGCATCTTTTACAGGTATTTAGGGGTCCTGTAGCACCTTTTGCCTTTTTCCTGGTCTTGTTCTTTTCTAGTCAGATCACAGCATTGACATCGAATCTTGGTGGGCAAGTGGTCTTGCATGATTTCTTCAGGATGGACCCACCTGTTTGGATTCATCGTGCCACGATCAGAATTCTCGCCATTGTTCCTGCCCTTTACTGTGTATGGAGTTCTGGGGCTGAAGGGATATATCAACTTCTGATTTTCACACAAGTTTTCCTAGCTATGCTACTTCCATCTTCTGTGATCCCCCTTTTCCGGGTGGCCTCATCGAGATCGATAATGGGTGACTACAAAATTTCTCAGTTCATGGAGTTTTTAGCTCTGATCACTTTTATTGGAATGCTTGGCTTAAAAATCATCTTTGTTGTGGAGATGTTGTTTGGCAGTAGTGACTGGGTGGGTAGTTTGAGGTGGAACATGGGAAGCAGCATGGTACTCCCTTATGCTGGTCTTCTCACGACTGCTTGTGCATCACTTGGTTTGATGCTTTGGCTAGCAGCCACACCATTAAAATCTGCTAGTGTCAGACTTGATTGTCAGGCATGGAACTGGGATTTACAAAAGATTTCACCTGAGTCAGCTGGGGAGGGGGAGGAAAATGATTCAAGCAAGATTGAATATCATGGAGAGGAGCCTACTGCAGAAGATGTAGTGTTGGATAAGTCTTTTGGGAGTCGATCAAAATATTCAATTGTGGAATTTGATCTCAATTTGCCTGAAACAATCCTGGATTCTGATCCGGAGCCTCACCTGACTCCTGTCGAGGATATTTCTGCATGCACTGTAGTTGGGAGCCAACCAACACGCAATCTTGAAGAATCAGCATCCGCCGCTGTTTCAGCCCCAGATCCAATAGCAATTAATGAGGTTTCCGATGTCAGATTGCTTGATACAGGTAACTTGCAGAAGATTAAGTCCGTAGACTCGGCTAAAAAGGCTGTGGGAGGAGGGGGAGACTTACAGACTGAGAAGGATGATGAGGAAGGGGATACCTGGGAGCCTGAGGAATCATCTAAAGTGGTTTCTGGGAGTGGTCCATCTTCAACCTCTGAGGGTCCAGGCTCATTTAGGAGTCTCAGTGGGAAAAGTGATGAAGGTGGTAATGGAGGTGGAAGCCTTTCAAGATTATCAGGCTTGGGTCGTGCTGCAAGACGTCAATTAGCAGCGATTCTTGATGAGTACTGGGGACAGTTGTATGATTTCCATGGGCAGGTAACTCAAGAAGCAAAGGCTAAGAAACTTGATGCATTGTTAGGAGTGGATCCCAAGTCTGCCTCTTCTTCACTAAAAGTGGACCTTGCTGCAACAAAATTTTCTGGATACTTCCCTTCAGTAGCTGGAAGAGGATCTGATTATCAGATCAATTCAAGTATTTACGACTCTCCGAAGCAGCAGGGCATACGAAACAACATAGAGTCATCTTATGGGGTTCAAACGGGATCATCCTCATCATGGTCTTCCCACATGCAGCTGCTGGATGCATATGCACAAACATCCAGCCGCAATGTTCTAGATTCTGGTGAGAGGCGCTATTCTAGTTTGCGTCTGCCACCATCTTCTGATGGTTTGGATAATCAACCAGCCACTATACATGGTTATCAGCTTGCATCCTATCTCAGTAGGATTACTACAGACAGGAACTCTAATCCCATGAACGCTCCATTGGACTCTCAAACCCCTAATTCCCCATCTTTTATCCCCACAGATTATAGAGATTCACTTCCCTATGCTCTGGGACAAAAGCCACGAAATGGGCTTAGCGCCGTACGTACATTAAGCATGCAGAATGCAGTGGTATCTAGAAATAGTAGGTTGCAAGCTGGTAAACCCTATTATGATCTTTCTTCTTCTCCAGCTGGTGAGAGTGTTGGATCTCCAGCATATGCGAAGAAGTACCACAGTTTGCCCGACATTTCAGGACTTGCAGTTCCTCTTCGGGATTCATATTTATCAAATAAAAGTGCTCAATGGGGTAATCTAGTTGGTGGATATAGTCCTTCTGTTGGTAGAACGACCTATGATCAATCACCATATTCAAATACTGTATCTAGGGAAGGGGTACCTCTGGCTTTTGATGAACTTTCCCCATCTAAGGTCTACAGGGATGCTTTCCCTGTACAGATGAGTTCAAATTCAGATACCAGATCCCTGTGGTCCAGACAGCCATTTGAGCAGTTGTTTGGAGTGGCAGGTAAGCCTTGTAGTGTGGGGAATGAAAGCGCAGGAAGTGGGCCAAGCTTTGTTATGCCAGAAGCTGCTTCTCACATAGATTTGGAGGCCAAGCTGCTTCAGTCTTTCAGATATTGCATCGTGAAGCTTTTAAAGTTGGAGGGGTCTGAATGGTTGTTTAAACAGAATGATGGGATTGATGAAGATCTGATTTATCGAGTTGCTGCGAGGGAGAGATTCCATTATGAAGCTGAAACTAGGGAGGTGAACAAGCTTGGTTCAGCTATTATGAAGAATGAAGAGGCAAGTCTTGCCAGGTTTCTGTTTTCTTCAGTTCCTACTTGCGGAGAGGGCTGTGTCTGGAGAGTGGATGTGATTGTGAGCTTTGGCGTGTGGTGCATTCATCGTATCCTAGAACTGTCACTTATGGAAAGCCGGCCAGAGCTTTGGGGAAAATATACTTATGTCCTCAATCGTCTGCAGGTACAGTTTAAATGGTTTCGTACACATGCATTGAGTAGGACTTGCCTCATTCCAACCCTTGATGATCATGCAGTGACATCTTCTATTTGTGATTTTTTATCTGACAGGGAATTCTTGATCCGGCATTTTCAAAACCTCGGTCTCCCTTGACCCCCTGCTTTTGCCTCCAGGTTCCAGTGGTACAGCCAAGAAGATCAAGCCCACCGGTTTCAAATGGGATCTTGCCTCCTGCTTCGAAACCTGGCAGGGGTAAGTGCACAACTGCGACTGTACTCCTCGACATAATCAAGGATGTGGAGCTTGCAATTTCCTGTCGCAAAGGCCGAACAGGGACCGCAGCAGGTGATGTAGCTTTCCCAAAAGGAAAAGAGAATCTTGCATCGGTTCTGAAGCGCTACAAGCGTCGCCTTGCTAACAAGCCTGCTGGAAGCCATGAAGTTGGGTCTGGGTCACGCAAGGTTCCTGTATCCTCTTATGGTTCATAACTAGAGGTCATGGTTATCTAACAACTGGGACAAAGATTTTTGAACTGTTTGATGTTTGGAAAGCTGGTCTCCGTTCTCTGGGTTGCAAGGGATACAAACTCATCCGCATCTCTCTCTCTCTCTCTCTCTCTCTCTCTTTGTACAAGTCTTCGCTGCAAATTTCATTTCCATGTATGTTATAAATAAATTCGTACCATAAGAGGAACTGTGAATTGCAGCAGAAAAGAAAAATGATTTGGAAGAAAAAGGGGGAAACATGGTGTTAGTGATTGTGGGCAATTTTGTTTCCTGATGGTGAAAGGTGTGTTAATCAATGAAGGAAAACAAAACTTACGGCCTGCCAATGTAGATTTTTTTTTTTTTTAAACTTCCTCCCTTGGCTTGGCGTTGACAATAGAATGGAATGAATTAAAGTGATTGGAGCATATGCATAGAGGCATCTATATCATCTATTATGATAGGTAGGGTTTTATCTTGTGTCTGTTTATTTTCTGAAATCTATTTATCTCTATTCTGAAGAAAGTCACCTTGAGTTAGGTTCCACAATCTCTACTGCGGTTTTGGTGTTCTTTGGCAAAATTTATGATTAACTGGGTTGTAATGGACACCAATCTTCCACTAATGAGACCTGATGAAAGACGAACTGGTGCCTGTACAGTTGGGTCAGGTCAGGTCTGATTGTGGAGAAAACCTGTGGACATGGGTTCAAATCAAACCCCTTGATCAACAAGGTCTTGGGTGAATGAATAAAAACCATCTGAATGGTTGGATTTGCCTGACCCAACCGTTAATTTTGCAGGTTTGACCTGGCCAATAGATCAAAAGTGCCAGGACTTGATGAAACAATATCAAAGCAGGCATTAGAACTCTTTGGGACTGTAACAGACCATCACGTTACTGCAGTCGAATCAGGCCTTGTATAAACTCTTTTGGACTTTAACAGAACAGAAATGATCTAAATATCCTCAATAGCAGAAAACTTTTTCTGAGATACTTAAAAATGTAGTTTGAAATCATCCCAGAAGGATCAATTGGATAAATCAAGAAGAATCTAACATTAAAGGCCACAAAAAGTACCAACCTTTGTGAACCTCGTATGTTTTACTTGATCAAATATTCCCATCACCAAATATAACTAAGCATTGATCAAATATTCCCATCACCAAATATAACTAAGCATTACAGGCTTCTTTAATTGCATCTGTTATAAAAAAAAATTGTCTCTCCACCACCCCACCACCACTAGCACAACCACATTATCACCACCACAGTGTGGTTGTATCCTTTGTACAACCAACTTTGTAAGGCAATCACAAGAGGTGCAAGGATTCACCACAAACTGTTGGTGGTAGAAGTTGGTGGTAGTGGTGATGGTTGGATGGTAAGGGTCATAGTGGTGGAGGTGGTGAGGGTGGGGCAAGACATGCACACTAGTAAGTGTGCAAAATATGCAAAGAATCGTGCAAGGCATGCATCACCAATATGTGGTGGTAGTGGTGGTGGTGGTGGTAAGGTGGAGAGAAAGAGGTGAGTTGCCATACCAGACAGATCTTTCGCTATATGGCAAAGGACCAAAAGGCAATAGTTCTGCCTTCAATAATTGAGAGGTGAATAGTTTAGACACTAAGTTATGTAAAGTAGGACAAATAGATAAATAATTTTACCAAAACTTTTTTCTCTTAGTAGAAACAATAAACAAACTTATATCTTGGTAATAAACCAATTAATTTCAAGGTAAAAAGAATAGAGGAGGAGCGGTTCAGCCCAAGGTTTAAAGTCGATTTTGTGTTGATATATGACACGTGGCACATTCTGCTTCAGAGCAGTTAATTGCCGGGCCCAATACAAGAAATTGTCCTCAATTTAGGACCGACCCGTTTTTATCTGTTGGCTTCACTTTCCCCTTCTTTCTGTTCTCAAACCGCAGGATCCATCTCTCTCTCTCTCTCTCTCTCTCTGGCGATCTTTATTAGGTATTCGCGATTCAAGCTTCCTAGAAAGAGGTAAATTCCTTTTTTCTAATATTAGTTAGCAACTCCTTAATTTAATTTCTCCAAATTAATCACAATTTACTCGAATTTTCCATTCTTTCCGATTCCAATCTGCTGTGATATCTTTGGGACTGAACACAAAATACTTTCAATTTCCGGCGCAAGTTAGCTCCAGCTATCTAGGTCTCGGATGTGCTCACGGTAATATAACTATTCTATACTTACCGTGCGCACGAGATGGACTAAATCGGTACCGTTGATAGTGGGATCAACGGTGTCAGTCGGTTTTTCACTCAACTACTCTCTCCTCATTGATTAATCTCGATCATGGTACAGGAGGACACAGAGATCTAAAGAAAATGGGTTATGTGCTGGTGATATCGCTGCCGATGATTCTGCTCATATTAATCATAGCCCTTGCTTTTTACCTCCTTGGTAGGGCCAGGGGTCGAAGTCAAGCGGTTTGGGTTCCTCCTCAGTATTATGGGCCTCCTGTACCTCCTCCTGTCCCAGCCCAGCCCAATCCAAAGCTGCAAGAACAAGTCTAAGACATGTTACGTTTGGGTAGAAATCTTTGTGTTGTGTTGTGTGTATCAGCGTGTACAGATAGATCTAGATGTATTAAAAGATCAGACGGTGATCAGAGGGACATATTTGTCATTCGTGTGGGAGATATTTGTTGCTTAGTGTTTCAATTATGCTATTGTGTATACACGTATTATTGTTTGGGCAATATTGAAAAAAAAAATAAAAAAATTTGCTGCATGGCTAGGGGAGTCAACTTGTGCGGGCCGGCCCATGGCCTGTTCAACTCTAATTAACTTTTGGGCGGGCTGAATCAATGTCTCTAGTGCTTAGGCTGGGTTTGGGCTCATTTTTAAACCCGTATTGTATTTTGGGCCGGACTTGGTCCTCTCTTAGCCCAGCCCAATAAAACCCGGTAGTATCACCTTTGTTCTATTACATAAGAACTACACCTTTGTGCATTTTGCTATTTTTTTTTCTTTTTTCCTTCTGTTTTTCAGTTATCATATTGATTTTTTGTGTTTCTATCACCTTTGTTTTATTAAATATAAGTGTCTTATATTTAAATATAAATTCTTATCAGTTTTGGTATCTGAATCTCATGGATCCAATGCTCGAGAGAGAGAGAGAGAGAGAGATTCTCTTGGGGGAAGGTTTTATTTATTTATTTTATTGGGTTTGGATGAGTGTTTTTTGAGGAGAGCTTTATCTTTGTTGAAGGTCTATTCTCCAAGTCTTTCTTTAGGTTTTTCTTTGTTAAAGGGTACTCTTTGGGTTGTAATAATATAATTCTTGTAAGATTGATTTGTTAAAAGTTTTCACTTGGTATAAAGTGGGTTGGTGTTTTCTTTTAGTTTTGGTCATTGGACTAGTTTTAAAATATACTTTTGAATATGCAATTTTTGTTGTGGTCAATTTAATCACCTTCACCCATAGATATAGCTTTTTTTTGATTCTATTAATTAGAAGGCGGTGTTGATGCAGCCGTTTTATCAAGAGTGTTTTTTCTTAAATATGATATGTGGATAAGACAAAGAGAGGAGCAAAGAGAGAGGAGATTGAGATGTCAAGTATGTCAACAAGAATGCACACCACAGAGTAAGAAAATCTTAGAGTTCAAAAGACACAAGTTTCGCTTCTAAATCTCTCAAATAAGTTATTACTGTTTGTCACTTTTACGTATCCGTGAGTTATACGAGAAGGTGATTGAAATGTCTCACTGTTCCACCAGTGTTTTGATTTGAGGATATGTTCTGTTATTTATAGGAAAAAAATATCCAAAATATCCTCTCTTGACCATGACATATGTCAATTGGACGTATGTCCATAGATGATCGAAAATATCCTCATGCAACAATGCATATCAAATGTTTATGTGTGATCAACGTGCATAAGTTATTTCCAAAAGAAAATTGTGTAGTGAATCACTTGATTAAGTAAACTTGCTCTGTGATGGGTTGTCTTGGGATCCAACGAAATCCATAGGAATACTCTTCAGGCATTTGTTCCTTTGATGGAAGTCAGAGTAACTACATACATCACAAGGGTGACTAGTATATTATCGAATTATCCATATAAAGACCTTAGATTTAGGTTTCTTAGCAACTAATTCGTTTTCATAACCAATTATCCCTGTAAAGAAGAGTCATCATAGAATTCTTCAAGATTTTAGGTCAAGCAACCAATTCGAGTATCCTTGAATTGAGCTTAGTGAAATCAGATGTAAATGTGTTTCACAAGGTCTACAGATGTAATCTGAAAGTGTCATCTGAGGATGAGAAAGTAAATATGCCTTCAAAGGCCTTTCCAATAAGGATTCTAGAAGTCAGTAAAGGTTTAAGTGTATTGAGGGTGACATAATCACACCTTTGTCCTTCGAAGGGGGACAGACCCTTAGTTTTTTGAGAAGGGTGACTAACTGTGAGTTCCAGTCTTCGTGAGCGGGCCCAAGCGTGGCTGGCAGACTAGGGTGGCACACAAGGCGTCCTACATCGGTAACAGACAAGTTTGGAGTGTAGTCCTTAAGGGGGGACTTCGCACCTTTTAGAATTCGATGCGTTTTAAAAGCCGTGCGGGCTTCGGTTCAAACCGAACAGTATTGGTACCGAGGGTTCGGGTTGTCACAAATAGTATCAGAGCCGATGATGATTCTGTTGATTGGTGGGGGGGACTGTCCATTTCTGGGCGGGGTCTCCGTGGGCGGGCCCAAGTGTGGCTGGGAGGTTGCGGGATGCTGGCAGGTTGGGTGGCACACAAGGCGTCCCACATCGGTAGCAGACAAGTCTGGAGTATGGTCCTTAAGGGGGGACTTCGCACCTTTCAGTATTTGACGCGTTTTAGAAGTCGTGCGGGCTTCAACTCAAAGTGGACAGTATCGGTACTAAGCGTTCGAATCGTCATACCAACCCTTATTCCTTTGAGGGTGACAAACCCTTGACGAATTGGTCATCTCGTAGTGATTAGTCTAACGAATTGACCATCTCTAAGTGGTTGGCCCCTATCAGGTCTACAATGTCTATTTTATCTTTCGAAGAGTTTTCTTACCGAATATGTAAGAAGTAAGGGGGAGCATGTCAACCGCTTTATAAATGATTATAGGGCTTACAAAAATATCTTATGAAGCGGCTAACGCACGTTAAGATCATGTTGGGTGTCCAATAAAATTAATTAGACCACCGGATCATTAACGGATCATCGGTGGTAAGAGTATAAATATAAGTCTTGTTTAGATGCAAAGGGTAATTTTGAAAAATTAAAAAGACGTATTGGCAAGTTTTACAAGGCAGGTTTTGGCGTTATATGTGGTATAGATTATTGCATAATCCACAATTTTGGTAAAACTTTTATATTTTTAAATAAGAGTTGTGATTTAAAAGGCTCATTTGAACAAAAAGTATAATAAAAGGACATTTAATGTAGAGCGACAAAAAACTGAGCTTTTGTAATTAATTTTTATCAAAAAATTACAAAAGGAAAAAAAAAAACAAAAAACAATACTGACAAAAAATCGATTTTCGGTTTGATAAATTAATATTGTTTTTGATAAAAATAAGATAAAATTATGTTAGTTTCTATATTATACATAAAAACACACACACATATATATATAATATAATCTACTGTTTTTTCCGTTCTGTTCGATTTAGCTGAAGCCTTAACCATAAATCGAAGTAAATTAATTTGATTTTTTATTTTCTAAACCATAACCGAATCAAGTTGAAAAAAACAAACAAACAAACAAATCGACTTTTTCGATTTGGTTTGTTCAGTTTTCGGTTTAGACCGAACCAATTGACACATAAAAAAAATTATAAAGAGAGCAGCAAAAACCACTACGTGGCGGGAGACAAAAACAAAATTTGATAGGGGCAATTTGTAAGAGGTTGAAAAACAATTACAAACTTTAATAAAAATTAAATTTTTTTTAAATCACCCAATCACGCCTAACCTTGGTGAGGAAACCTCATTTTATCCCTTCCTAAGTTTCAAATTGAGAGTAGGTTGAGTTGACATAGTCTGCAACTTCTTCCTAACCTATCATTATAATTTATACATATCTTTCCGCCCTGTATGGTGCTTCTGGAGTGGCCACCCAATCACACAAAGATACAGATTTACGTCGATAAATTGTGCCTATGTCCACGATGCACAAGCATACTATTTTTCAAAGTTTACAAAAAGCTACCACAAAAGTATGAATGAATACCATGTGATTAGAGTTATATATAATAGAAATAAAATTATTATTATACCCCCTAATCAACAGTGGTGATTGGATAATCAGTACTTCCTGATTGTCTCATAGCATTAGTCTCCACATACCAACACGAATAGCCCATCCAGAATTAATCATCCCGCAAGACGATCATATGCTGCTTGGAAGTATCCTAACAATCCATGACATAACATATCACATATCTACATCAGTTATATATATATATTCAGTAGTACAACAGGACTAATCCAATCAGCACAAGGACCACCAGTCCTCCAAGTACTTCCCCCTAAGTGAGAAGTCAAGTTGTGAGGCTTATGCTACCAAACTCTAGTGCGTGCATGAAAGATGACTGAAAACTGGGAAATGGTTAGGTAGAAGCAAGGCATGAATGCAGCCACGTCTTTTGAATAAACCTACAATCCATAAAAGTCCTAATATTTAAGGGCAACTTGTTAGATGCCACACTGTCTTCCTAATTTTCAAAGGGAGGGTAGGTTTGATCATTTGGCTTGGCATGGTCCAGGTCTCCCTAACCTACTATTCGTACTCTGGTATATGTGGCCATCTTTGTTTGCCTGATTCCTCTCTCTCTAACCAAAAACATCAATTCATTTGCTCTGTTGTGCTTATTAAAATTAGGGAACAAAACAGTTGACCTCTTAGTCAAACATTTTAAATCTACAATTAATTAGACTGGTCTCAACCAATCAGTTGGTGGGATACCTCATTTATAAGTCATCCATACAATCTTAATACCTGATTAGATGCTCATCAGAAAATAAAAAAAGATATTTTTTTTATTAGATGATCTTCATGTTCCACACTCAAAATTGGTGAATCATGTGTGGGTTGTGTTTCACAAAATGGAGGGGTTCCCTAAAGCTGGACCAAATATCTGGAGTGCCATTCAAGTTCATACTCGGGAACAAGGTTTAAAGTCTCGGGACCGGGACCCGACCGGTCTTGGCCGGTCCCAATCCAAATGGGTGGTATCACTTGGTTTAAATTTTAAATTAAAAAAAAAATAGTTCAGTTGGACCGATTGATGGACCGACCGTAATGGTTAGGTCGAAACCATTCTAGACCGTCTAATTTATAAATTCAAAAAAAAAAAACAAAAAACAAAAAATATACTGGATCAGTCGGTACGTGACTAGTCCAAACCGTTTTGGATCGTCTAATTTATAAATTTAAAAAAAATATTGGATCGATTGTATCGGTCACCGGATCGGTTGTATCAGTCACTGGATCGGTTGTGCCGACCGCTTCAGGCCAATATCTATTGTACCAGTCCGGTCTAGAACCTCACGATACAATTGTTGTATCATGGCTTGGGATTGGACCGGTCCTGACCGATCCCAGTACAGAATGGCCGGTCCAAACCGAATCGGCTCTGGAGTCCTTAACTATTCACTTCTCTCTCTCTCCCTATATATATACACTCCATGGAGTTTTGTTGCTTATACTTTTTTAAAGGCATGTACTACTGACTCTTGGTATTTTGATAGTGGTTGTTCCAGGCATATGACAGGTGAAGGAACATTCTAACAAACTACCAAAACTGTTTCGTTGGTCATGTAATCTTCGGTGATGGTGTCAAAAGACGCGTTCTTGGCAAATGAACACTTAGTGTAGATGGACTTCCAAGGCTGAAAAATGTGCTACATGTAGAAGGACTAAAGGCTAATCTAATTAGCATTAGTCAACTTTGTGATCAAGATTGTTTGTGAGATTCACAAAGGATAAGTGTTAAGTTTTTGACAATACTGAAAATTGTGTTTTGGAAGGATCTAGATCATCCACTAATTGCTATATGTTGTTGCACCTACACACTTGTCATAAAGCTTCCTTTGATAAAATTGAAATATGCATCAAAAGCTTGGTTATTTAAACTGTAAGAATTTGACAAAGATTGTGAATGTAGGTGCTGTTCGTGGAGTCCCCAACCTTGGAAAGAAGCAACCTGAAAATTTGCTACCTGAAAAAGCTACTACTGAGAATGATGTTTCTGAAGATGTTGCAACAACTTTTGCAACAGAACCAGCAGATACAGAGTCTTCTGCAACAGAACCAGCAGATACAGAGCCTTCTCCAACAGAACCTGTAGATACAGTGAATGGAATTTTTGACATTGTTGATCCAATCAGAAGAGGACCAACATCCAGAACTCAGAAAAACCATCCAACTGATGAGATCATTTAAAATATTAATGATGGAAGGCGTACAAGAGACAGACCAAGAGTGAATTACAGAGATATGGTCAGGTATGTATGTTCTACCTCCCAAATTGAACCTAAAAATATTAAAGAAGCATTACTTGATGATCACTGGGTTAGTGCAATCCAAGAAGAGTTGGTTGAAAACAGAACCATGGTTCTAGAATATGCTGCACAAGAGAAACAACTTGCAGATATTTTTACCAAAACTCTTGATTCTTTGAGATTTGACTCCCTGAGAAAAACCTTAGGGATCTGCACTATGTAATTATCTTATCATCTCACATTGAATTCTAGGATCTGCATTTAGGCATAAGCAGTCTTTTCATGATTTGGTCTGCTCTTCATATTTACAATCTTTGAATTTTAACATTTGAATCTGAAAAAATACTGTTTTTCGGATTAAAATTGATTTTGAAAGAGAACCAAAAGATCTGAGCACAATGCAGTAATTTTCTGGACTAAATTCTTGAAATATGTACAACTTCAGTTAAGAAGATTTTTTTTGAAGGATTTCGTTGATGATTGATAAGTCATGCAATACTACATATTATACCCTTAATTGCATGACTTATCTGGTATTTTCTCATATTAAACTCTTCATTTTACATAGAAA
>JAUPMG010000013.1:10021135-10039502 GCA_031762675.1 Pachysandra terminalis | reverse complement strand
AAACGGTCTAATCATCGTACACAGCCGCTGACAGCTGGTACATGACAGGGACGGTTGTACAGCCGTTACAGCTTTATGGAATGATTCAGTGTGTGCGGCTATACCCAAAACGCGTACATGCGCTCGTAATCAAGCGTCGCGTGTAAAGTGGGGTTAACTTAGCCTGCCTGATCAACAATGTCGTGGAGCAAAATAGGGTAATCTCTAGTGATGAATTTGAGGAAAGGAAAGTGGCCAAAGGTCAACTAAAGGTTGTGCTTAGACAAAAGGAGATAAGTTGGAGGCAAAAATCGAGGACCATCTGGTTACAGGAGGGTGGGATCAATAATAAGATGACAAACGCTACGTTCATTGACTTTATACCCAAAAAATTAGGAGCCAGGGAGCTTAAGGATTTTAGGTCGATAAGTCTGACTACCAGCTTGTATAAGATCATTGCTAAAGTGTTGTCCACGGGGATTAAGGTGGTAGTTGGAGATTTGGTGTCTTTGAATCAAAGTGCGTTTATCATTGGTTAGCAGATTTTAGACAACACCATCATTGCTAATGAAGTGGTGGAAGAGTGGAAGAGGAGTCGAAGAGAGGGTGGTTTTGAAACTAGACTTGGAAAAAGCATATGATCGAGTTGAGTGGCATATCTTGGACAAGGTGTTGGATTGGAATGATTTTGGGGTTAGATGGAGGAGATGGATTTCTAGGTGTGTACGAAATGTTGTCTTCTCTTTCCTGTGGAATGGAGTGCATGGACAAGTAGCTCCATCTCGTGGCCTGAGACAGGGGGACCCGCTGTCACCCATTCTTTTTACATTGGTGGCAGATGTTCTGAGTTGCTTTCTAGCCAAAGGGGAGGAATTGGGCTTGATATCTGGTTTTGAGATTGGGAGGGAACGCGTCTGCATTTCTCATTTGCGATACGCGGACGATACCTTATTGCTCTTACATACGGAGGAGATCCAAACATATTGGATCAAATCCATCATTAGATGTTTTGAGATGGTGTCGGGCCTAAAGGTCAACTCGGAGAAAAGTAGCTTAGCAGGGTTGAATTTGGCCCAAGACAGGGTAGAGGTTTCTACATTAGTTCTAGGTTACAATGTGTAGGATTGGCCGTTGAAATGCTTAGGACTTCCTCTTGGGGGGAATCCTAAAGCTCTTAGCTTTTGGGATCCGATAGTGGATAAGGTAAGTAAGAGGTTAGCCTCGTGGAAAAAAAGGTAACTTATCGTCTGGGGGTAGGGTCACTCTTATTAAGGCTTCCTTGACCAACATCCTAGTCTATCACCTGTCTTTGTTTAGAGCTCCTAGCAAGGTCGTGAAGCTTCTTGAGAAATTTTAGAGATACTTTTTGTGGGAGGGTGGGGGTCATAGGAAATGCCAACTAGTGAAGTGGGAGTCTGTGAGTTGGATGGGAAAGGAGGGAGGTCTCAACTTGGGGAATATTGCTTGTGACAACACAGCTTTATTGGGGAAATGACTTTGGAGATTTAGCAGGGAGAGAGATGCATTGTGGCGGAAGGTTATTCATAGTAGATATGGATGTCACATTAACGATTGGGATAGTAATCCATCTGCTAGATGCTCCAATACCAATATCTTGAGAGATGTTTCTTCCACTTTTCCATCATCGTGTCATGTTCGTTTTTGTATAGGGGCCGGCCTTCAAATTTGGTTTCAGTGCGATTTGTGGTGAGGGGAGTCCTCTTGCGGTCCATTACCCTCATGTTTTTAGGGTAGTCTGTTCTAGGGATGCTCTAGTGTCCGAGGTTCTCTCTTGGTTTCCATAAGGTCTTGTCTAGAACTTAGCATTTCGTCGGGATTTAAGATCACCATAGTTGCTTGAGCTTGGGTCATTGTTCATTGATCTGAGGGATGTCTTTACTGGTTATGAGTTAAGGGATCGTAGGATTTGGAGTCCGTGCAGTAGCGGTGTTTTTTCGGTTAGGTCATTCTTTTCGGTTATCCGTTAGCATCTGGCTAATCTTATCACTTTCCCTCATCATTGCGTCTGGAGACCTTTTATCCATCCTAGAGTTAATTTTTTTGTTTGGACAACACTTTTATATAAGATCAATACTTGCGACCGTTTACAAAGGAGGTGGTCGTCTTGCGTGTTATCTCCCCATATGTGTTTCATGTGCAGAGAGGAGGGGAAGTCAATCGACTATCTGTTCATTCATTGCTTAGTGACTATGGAGGTATGGCTATTGTTTTTATGTTGGTTGGGTGACAGGTGGGTTATACCATGTGATGTTGGTGCTTTATTAGTGCAGTGGAGTTTTCCATGCTTGGGGGTGAGAGGCAGACTGATGGGTCAGGGGGTTTGGCATGCTATTCTCTGGGTTCTTTGGGGGAGAGATATTCGAGAATCTTTGAGGATAGGAGTAGATTGATAGGCTCGATTCCATATTGACTTTGGTTTGTTCATAAATGATGGTGCTACCTGCCTTTAGAGTGATTTTCTATGTTAGATGGTCCAAGGTGGCTCTTACGTCTCCATAGGTGCATCTGATAGTGGCTCAGTGGTAGCCTCCACCTGAAGGGATTGTTAAAATTAATTTTGCAGGTCCTCTTCAAGGAATCCAGGAACTTTGGGTATTGAGGGGTGAGGGGGTTCAGAGATCATGGATGCCAGATTATTCATGCATTTCGAGGCCGATAGGGTTGGGCGACTCTACAAGGGCTGAGATGATGCCACTCCTCATTGGAGTAAGGGAGGCAGCTTGAGTGGGTTCTCATCATGTGGTGATAGAGGGCGATTTTATGTCTGTGATTTCTTGGATAACTGGACCAGTCACTTGTCCTTGGCGATACTTCCATTTAGTCAGGATGGCTAGGCACCTGGGTGCATGGTTCTACTGACCGGTCCGTACTAGTACCGGTACGTACTGGAACCGGACCTCAACGGTTAGGCTCCAACCCGCGATACAAAATATTGTATCGCAGGGTATTTTTTTTTTTTTGTGTTTTTTTTTCAAATTTGTTTAGTGGACGGTCCAAACCGGTTTTGATCTGGACCGGTTTGGAACATGGTTTCACGGATCGGTCGATACCAGTCCATACCGGCCAGTCCGGCAGCCTAGCGACCGGTCCCGCCGGTCCAGCGAGGGCCGGGTTTTTTTTTTTTAACTTTTTGTACCGGATTGGACCGGCTGGTACCGGTCTGGTTTCCTATTCCGGTATGTTAAACCTTGGTCTGGTACTAACCAGTACCGCCTGTCCGGCGACAGTCTGGTCCAATTTTTTTTATTTTAATTTTTTTTTTTGTGCTGGACCGTCCAGTTCTGTCGGTCAGGACCGGAACCGGCCAGATCGGTTCGGTACCTAGCAGGGGCGGAGCTAGGATTAAAAAAAAAAAAAAAAACTGTAATGCGCTTCACTAATTATTACTCGATGATTTTGGTCTGGATGATCGAAATAAAAATTTTATAGGAAATTTTTTTATTCATATAAAATAAATAGCAAAATTTCATCGAAAATATTGAAATTTCACTATAAAATTTTGATGATTTCAACAAAATAATTTGAATTTTCAATTAATATTTAAAAAAAAATTAATTATTTCAGCAATTTCAAACTTTTTAGTCAAAATTGTCCAAAATCTTTTAGAGCAAAATTTTAGGTTTTTGATTTTTCCTACCTAAAGGAAAGCCAAAAATTTCAATAAAATTTAAAACCTTTGCATGGAATAAATAGGTAGGGCTATAAATGAGCCGAGTCGAACTTTGCATATCTTGTATCGGACTCATAAACCTTGAGCAAAGTTCAGGCTTGGATCAAGCTCGTTAAGAAACTTTGGGCTCAAAATCATTAAAAATATTTTAGGCTCAAGCTCGACTCATAAAAGGCTTAGTTTACAAAAAAAAAAAAAAAAAAAAAAAAAAAAAAAAAAACTTGGCTTATTTCAAATAAAATAATATTTTTGTTTAAAAAAATAATTATATATACCATAAAAAATTAAGTTAAATGATTTTTTTTAAGGCTCTGGCTCGGCATGTATAACTAATTATAGAGCTGAAGTTCGGCTCATACGAGCTGAGCAAACTTGACTTATTGACAGCCTTATAGATAGGTATAAGGTTAATTTTAAAAAGTTAAAATATATACATAGATAGGTGTAACATTGTAATTTTATAAAATATATAGGTGTGAAATTGTAATTTTATAAAATTTATATGCAAAATAGCAATTAATAAAAACTTAAAAATGGTGACTATTTTTTTGGGTGGGCCAGCATGTAGTGCCACTCCACCCAAGGTAGGTGGAGTGGCATACATGCATAGGTTTTTCAAAAACTTTGGGGTAGCCCATGGCCACAAATCCCTCCCCCCCTGGTATCTGGTACGTTAAACCTTGTCTGGGTGGACTGATTCAGGCATCGTTTGTTCACACCCCCAAGTCCGATAATGGGTGGCAGACCGACTAGCTAGAGATGGAGCTGCAAGGGACGATATGTTGTGGGATTACGTACTGTAGAGATGATTTTTGGTGGAGGGTGATTGGGGATCCTTGTTGTCTTTGTTGTTCTTTCTTTGGCTCCCGTGTCTCTTTTAGGGGCTTGTTCATTGTACTGTTGTTTGTTGCTTTGAGGCCAGGTGCTCGCCTTGTGCGCCGTGCCTCATATGTTTTTTTTGTACCTGATGTTTTTCTTTGTTCATTATAAATATATATTCTGATGGTTATTCATCAAAAATAAATAAAAAATTCTCCTACATGAACAAAATCGAAAGTTCGTGAGATTTCAAAAAAATTCAAAACCTTGCTAGGAAGTTATCGGCCTACATTTTTCTTCTTTTTTATATAGTTAGATGATCAGAAATATTTTCATTGGGTATTTCGTTCTCTGTGAGATATTTAATCTAATGGAATTTGAAAAAGTAATTTCTTGTTTCTTTGAATATATTTGGAAGTTACTTTTGCTGGATTTATCCATGAAAGTTTGAAATAAACATGTGTGCATTGAAAAGTAAAAAACATTCAAATGGATGACTGCTTGTATTCTGTTAGAAACATCTACCAGTTGGGCTTATTGGCGATTTTACATGGTATCTGCATTATTAGATACCACATGGGAACGTACAGTTTTGAATAAACAAGGAGTTGAAGTTACAGTTTATAGACCCCAAGAATAATGCCTTGATTGTGCTTAAGTTTGCATGTACCATCTTTGTTATTTTTGTGTTGGGAGAATACCATTGAATTGCTCCAAAATGGCGATTCTAACCAGTTTTAATTTGAAAATCCCATTTGTTAAAATTGATGGCTTGTTGTTGAATTGAGTTATCAATCTTAACAAAAACCTTATCATTCACATTAATGCAGGTTTTTAGAGCAGCTGAAGTGCCAATAGAATGGGAAGAACACTATGTGGGGGATCAGATAGACCCTAGAACACAGAGTTGTTTAACATGGGAAAGCCTAGAATCGGTGCGAAGAAATGGTGTGGGCTTGAAAGGGCCCATGGCCACGCCCATTGGAAAGGGTCATTGTTCTTTGAACCTTACTCTTAAGGAAAGAACTTAATTTGTACGCCAATGTTAGACCTTGCTACAGCCTCCCTGGCTACAAAACTCGTTATGACGATGTCGATCTTATCACTATCCGTGAACACACTGAAGGGGAATACAGTGGCCTTGAACACCAAGTAAGTCTTTTTTTGAGAATATACATATGTTTCAACCAAAGACATTCAATGAAGTTCCTTATAGGCTTATCATGGTGCTAGGTAGTGAGAGGTGTAGTTGAAAGCCTGAAGATCATTACTCGCCAGGCAAGTATAAGGGTGGCTGAATATGCTTTTCACTATGCAAACACCCATGGCCGGCAAAGAGTGTCCGCAATCCACAAAGCCAGCATCATGAGGAAGACTAATGGCCTTTTCCTCAAGGTCAGATGTTGTAAGCGCTAAATCTATTGGTTAAATTTTATGTGAATATTATTTTAATAAGTCTGACTGTCTTCACCTTCAGTGTGGCCGTGAGGTTGCTGAGAAGTACCCTGAGATCACCTACGAGGAAGTCATAATTGATAATTGCTGCATGATGGTACAGTAATTTGTCTGTTTGCAAATTGCAGTTGGTTTAGTACATAGTGTGATGTGCATTTGGATCAAGCAACACAGCCTAGTGTCATGGATCCATATTCCATTCTGCATTCTTGGGTTCAAGACCCTATGGATACTTATTCCGGGCTACGTTATTGGGTTTGAGGTCCCTATTTCCACATTAAAGTAGGTAGATAACAGCAGTGAATAAAATGGGATAACAGAACAAAAAGTGAACAGGGAAAACACTGACTGTATGGCTTGACGTAAACAGCTTGTGAAGAATCCTGCACTTTTTGACGTATTGGTGATGCCTAACCTCTATGGTGACATTATCAGCGACCTCTGTGCTGGCTTGATTGGAGGATTGGGTTTAACACCAAGGTAACTACCCTACTTTTGTCATCTTCAGTAAATGCGGTACCTCTCTAGATAGTGTCGTGTCACATTCTTTGATCCTCTATGCAGTTGTAATATTGGGGAGGGAGGCATTGCTCTTGCAGAAGCTGTGCATGGTTCAGCCCCTGATGTTGCTGGAAAGGTTATCTGATTTATACTTTTCACTCTTCTATTCATCCAAGTTTTGAATTGCAATTACCATATGTATGGATGAGCTGCCTCGCTTTGCGCATTATTGCATACGCAGTGGGGTTCAAGCTATCCATTTTTGGATCTCACTTTGGAGATTAGCCTTAAAATCACAATTGATTGATCCTAAACATGTCAAAAGAAATATCTCTTTTTCAGAAGCCTAAACACTGACCATCTATAATGTACTGCTTGGTATGATCATTTTGTTTTCCATGAATTGTATGTTCCCTTGACTGATGGTGAAACTAGAATCTACCCTCTCCATAAATAATGCATTTATCATGTTTAAATAGGGGTGGCAATAAACTGAATTGGGCTGGGTTGAGCATCTATATTAATGGGTCTCAATCCAACCTGAACCAACCCATTAATGGGTCTAAATGGTTTGGAGATGATCAACCCAAACTAGGGTTTTCAATTTGTGTGGACCGGCCCATGGCCCATTTCTCCCAAAGTAACTTTAGTGCAGACTGAGCTTATCTTTTCGGACTTGGGCTTGGTTTGGGCTCAATTTTATGCCCATGTCATATTTTGGGCTGGGCTCGGGCCTTCCTCAGTCCGGCTCGATAAAGCCCCAATTGTATTACCTATATATATAAATATTAAATTATTACGGTTTTGTAATGGCTATCCATAAAAATACATCTTATGGGGCTGCATCAAACGGTGAGTTTACTTTCATAATCATTAGGTTTAGTGGGATGATATATATATAGAGTAGTCATTTACTAAGATTGCTGTTATCTACTCGTCAAACATTCATATTATCATCCTCTACTTAGTTGTCAAAGCTTTGTTTGAGAAGTATAATATTTTCTTAAACTAGAATGGGAGAATGGGAGATTGTTTCTTTTGTAATATGATGTTTTCTTTTTAATTTCAAGATTCTAAGCTATTATTAGAAGCAAACTTAATTGAATGACAAAACATATGGAGAAGAGGGTTACGATCTTATAGTTTTAAATAGGGCCGGATTCACTATGAAAAAGCATAGGGCCGGACTTGCGCTCTAAAGATAGGGTCGTGACCAGGCCCTAGGTGGGCTAGGGCCTACTTATTTTTTGACCGGGCTGAGCTAGGTCTGAGCATGACCCGGCCCATTGACACCCCTAACCCAGACCCACTCATTTAATGGTATTCAAACCTTAACCCTTTGGCTCCTTTAAGTTTCGAAATGATAAGTAATCACATTAGTTTACATATTATATTAGGTATTATGTGCGTACATGCATATATATGTATGTATGTTTGTATACATATATGACATTTGATACACAATTATATATTATATTTGTGGTGTCTTGTTGAGAGCACGATCCACATGTTTGTGGATGCTTACATGTTCTTGATCTGGATTCAAGTCTAGAGGAGATATATTTACCATGGGCCTGAACCGTTATGATGCGGCCGTTTCCATATTGTTGTTCGAACCGGATAGAGGGAGTGAGTCAAGCATAGGTACGCAATGGCTAGGGATGGGTGGGAGATGCACAAGCGAGTCAACACCGACTACCTCTTCTCAAAACTTCTATTTTCTCTCTCTAAATCTACTTTTTCTCTTTAGAAGGTATTTTTTGTAGAGAAAATTCCAAGTTCAGATACTATCAAGTCTCAAATGTTTATATGAAGCTCAAATGCCATCTTCTTTACCAAGCCTTAGGTGGCTTTATATAGGTATTGAGGAACCTCTAGGATGGTGACAAATGTTACCATCTCCTTCATTCTCTTTGCCTAAAAAGGTACTAAATGAATCTCATCTAATCAATCACCTAATTGGAGAGAGAACCTCTTCTCAAAATATGGTCTTCCCGATCTGATTCAAATGAAGAGACAATTTTTCCCATAGATAAATTAATTACAACTCGCTAATGAGGTGACATCTTGTGTCTCATCCAATTGGCTCGCTTGACACTGTTGAATTCTAGGTGTGTCGGGATCCAACCTGCGTACCAATGACACCCATGCCCTTGGTTGCTACACTATAAGAACCTCTAAAACCTTGCCCTATCTGGGGGTGGGGATAAGGGAAGTGGTCGTACAGACTTGGACGTTTCGCGATCAGTATTGTGGGGTCCGGAGGAACATAGTCAAGTGGGGATGAGACCCTCTATCCTTGCCTTGGAGCATTGCAACTGGATCACTTCGGGTTGCTGCTACACAGGTATGTATTTGTTTGTGTTGAAAGTGTGTTCTTCTCAGCTGTCCATTGTTGGGTCTTCTCCTTCTCATTCTCAGTTTTCGTTCAAATTCGTGCTTGGTCCGGTGGCAGGTCCTTGGTTAGCCTCAATTCTGGTTGCTAGTGGGTTGGGGAGGTTTACCAGAAAGTATGAGGTTATGTACCAATTTTATCAATTCACTAAATTTGGTAGATTATCCTCTAGCGGGTGGGGACTTCACATGGTCTAATATGAGAGAGGAGGTGTTGTGGTGTAGGCTGGATCGGGTTTTGTCGCATATTGAGTGGGATGAGCATTTCCACTCCCCATGTCAATCGGTGCTCACTAGATCTTCATCGGATCAGTTGCCGCTGTTGGTGTCGCCGCTGTTGGTGTCGTTGGAAGAGGGTAGACAAGGGCTTTTTCCTTTATGTTTTGAAAATATGTTGCTGTCCCATGAGTCTTTCAAGGTATTGGTGCACGAGTGGTGGAGTGTTATCCGTTGGATTCAGGATGGGAGGGTTTCAGGTATGTGCAAAATTTGAAGCTTCTTAAAGGCAAAATTAGGATGTGGAACAAGGAGATCTTTGGGGACATTTATAGGAGGAAACTGGTTTGTTTGGGTGAGATAAAGCGTGTGGATAAGATTGAACAAACTAGATCACTAAATCAGGCGGAGTGGGATTTGAGAAGGGAGAAGGAGGATCTGGAGGAGGTATTAAGATTGGAAGAGATTAGTTAGAGGCAGAAGTCTTGGGCGTTGTGGATTAAAGAGGGAGATGGGAATACCAAATTCTTTCATAGAATAGCTAAGGGAAGAGCTAATGTAAACGTGTTATCCAAGATTCAGATTGGGAATGAGGTGGTTGAGGATTCGAACGGGGTGGTTGAAGTGCTGGAGAATTTCTACTCGAGTTTGTATAGGTTGGTGCAGGATCTCCATTTTGATGTGAGTGCTCTTGGTGGACCCACAGTGTTTGAGGTTCAAAGGGTGTGGCTTGAGATGCCGTTTGGAGAGGAGGAAGTGAGAAGTGCGGTGTGGTCCCTCTCTCTGGACAAAGCACCGGGCCACAATGGATTTACTATTGCGTTTGACCAAGATTCATGGGATACCATTAAGGTCCCGCTGATGGCCTTTGTTGAGGAATTTATCATTCATGGGCTGATTAACAAGGTTACCAATGCTACTTTCCTTGCTCTCGTCCCTAAGAGTAAAGGTACTAGGGAGCTTAAAGATATTAGACCCATCAGCTTGATCACGAGTTTGCATAAAATTATTTCTAAGGTTTTGGCAGTTAGACTGCAGTCAGTGATGGATGATATTGTCTCCACGAATCAGTGTATTTTACCCCAGGGCGTCAAATTTTGGATAGTGTCCTTGTGGCCAATGAGATCGTGGAGGAAAGATTGAGGATGGGCGTGAAGGTTTGGTGATAAAATTAGATCTCGAAAAGACTTATGATATGGTGGAGTGGCATTTTTTGGATGTTGTCTTGGAGTGAACAGGTTTTGGCACTAAGTGGAGATCTTGGATTAAGGAAAGTCTTAACAATGTCTCTTTCTCTTTTCTAATTAATGGGGGGAGTTAAGGGAGATTTCAGTTTGTCCTGTGGTCTGCGTCAAGGGTACCCCCACTCTCCCTCCTCTTTGCCTTAGTTAGTGAGGTATTCAGTAGTTTCTCCATAGGGCCGAGGAGTTGGGTCTGTTATCTGGTTTTAGGGTGGGGAGGGATGAGGTGAGGGTGTCGCACTTACAGTTTTGCGGATGATAACATCTTATTTGTGGAGCTGTTGGAGGTTCAGAATATTGGTTGAAGGTGGTTATTAGATGCTTTGAAATGGTGTCAGGGATTAAGATTAACTTGGAGAAGAGTAGTTTTTGTGGTGTCCATGTTGATGAAGAGAGGTTGAAAGTGATAGTTGAGCTTCTTGGGTATAGAGTGGAGAAATGGCCAATGCGATACCTAGCCATTGGGTGATAATCCTAGAAGTCTAGGGTTCTGGGAGACTATCCTAGAGAGGTTAGTAAACAAATTGGTCGTTTGGAAACGTAACTATCTGTCCTTGGGAGGGAGAATCACCCTGATCCAGTCGTCCATGGCAAATATCCCGATCTATTTCATGTCGTTGTTTAGGGTCCTGGTTAGGGTGGCTAAGACGGTGGAGAAGATTCAACGGGGTTTCTTATGGGAGGGGGGAGGGAGTAAGAAGGATCATCTAGTTAATTGGTTTACTGTGTGCTTAAGAAAGCCTAAAGGGGGTCTTAATCTGGGAACAATTAGGGAACGGAACACTCCTCTCTTCTAGGAAAATGGCTTTGGTGTTTATCTGTGGAGAGGAATGCCCTGTGGTGTCGAGTGATTTAAAGCAAATATGGCTCTCATGAGAATGGGTAAGTGGTTAATTATAGGGCCAGAATTCGATGTGCACACTCTTGGAAGGCATTTCAAACCTTGCTCCTCAGTTTTACCCTTGGATTAGATCCTCTGTGGTAGATGGGAGGCACACATCCTTTTGGCATGATCTATAGTGAGGGGAGTCCTTTGTCCATCACATTCCCTCAGGTCTATAGACTTGTTTGTCATAGGGAGTCCACAATTGCAGAGGTCTTGTCCTGGTCTGAGGGGGTTTTAGTTTGGATTCTCCAGCTCCATAGGGAGGTGTGTGATGTTAAGGTTGGGCCTTTGGCGGCAAGGTTTCAAGGATCAGACTGATCCGGTCTGTACCTCCCAGTCCATATCAGGATCGGCTTGGACCAGTCCGATCTCAAGCCTCAATACAATAGTTGTATCGTGGGGCTTTTGGATCGGACCGGTCCAACCGATACCAGTACAGATCGGCCGGTACAACCGATCCAATATTGTTTTTGTTTTTTTTTTTAATTTATAAATTGAACAATCCAACTGGTATCGCTCTGGACCAGTCTGGTACCAACCGGTATTGTCGATCCAGCGACTTGTACCGCTGTTCTGACGACTGGTACCGCCGGTCTAGCCGATCCAATTTTTTTTTTTAAATTGGACTATCCAACTTTGTACCGGATCTGGATCGGCCGGTATCACCTGTCCGGACCGAGGTCGGCCGGACCGGTCCGATCCCCGATCCCGAAACTTAAAACCTTGTTTGGCGGCGTTTATTGAATCCTCGAGTTCTGTTTTTATTGACTCCGATTCCCTAGACTCAAGGGTATGGTCGCCCTCCTGTGATGGCTGTTTTTTTCTAGTTTCTTCCGTAATGTTTTGAGGGCTCCTAGGGAAGTTCTCCCTCCTCTCTTTCCTGCTTCTTGGTTGTGGAAAACCCATTCCCCCTCCTCCCCACCCACAGAGTTAAAAGCTTTTGTTTGGACTACTGTCCTATATGGGATTAACAATTGTGACCTGTTGCAACGCAAGAGGCAGGGCTGGTTTTTGTCCCCACGTGTTTCCTTTGTCGAGATGATGGAGAGTCTCTGGATTATCTGCTGTTACACTGTTCATATTCCTTTCAGTGTGGAGGTTTTTTCTGCAGTTTACTTCAGTTGACTGGGTCTAGCCGCATGGTATTACCAGGTTGTTTGAGCAGTGGCGGTTTCCCAATCTAGGGGTCAGGGGTCAGGGGTCGGATGATGTATCGATCTCTTTTCCAAGCTATCCTATGGATAAATCTGGGAAGAAAGAAATAGGACAATTTTTTAGGGAAGATCGTCTTCGATTCGTCAGCTGATTGATTATATTATGTATTTGGTAGCTTCGTGGATGGCCTTGTTGCCAGCATTTGAGGGTATATCCACCTCTGATATCACCAAATGTTGGGGGGAGGTATTGATGTCTTCGCCTTAGTTTTTTGCCCTCCTCAGGTGTGTGGGCCCTCCCACTCTTACTCAAGTTGGTAAATGTCAGGAATCCTGAATGCACATTCGGGAGGTACTGGGGATTAAGAATCTTAAAACAAATTTTGGGAGTTTATTGGGCCTAAAAAATACGCTAAAATAAGTTCTGATAGCGCAAAATGCCTTGGGGAAAGCTTGCCAAGACTGCCCGGCGAAGCCAGGAATCCTGGCAAGGGTGGGTTAAAGGTGCTCGGCGAAGCTAATTTTGTTACAAAAATGTGTAATTTTCTTAATTTAACATAACATGCAAACATGGCACTAAAATATGTGATGACAGAAAATTAATTGCCACATTATACCAGCTTAATGGCACATCACACTTCCCAAAAATGACCATTAACAGTATTATTCATTGTTTTATATATAATTGGGTATTAAAACTGAATGAGTTGAATGAATTAATTAGCAGGTTGAAAAAACTCAATTCTAAACCATTTAACGGATGGATAACATAATAGTAACCCACCCAAAAACTGGTGGGTTGGCAGGTCCACCCATATACTAAAACAGTATGCCTATGCTCAAAAAAACTTGTGCATATACCTCTATTGGCTTATAGTTTGAAGGCCTATTGATTCTTTAGATGAGTCGAGTGTGTGTGTGTGTGTGTTATATTAGACTACAGGGTCTCTAATTAGTTTTTCTTGTCATGGCTGACTGTTTAGAATCTTGCAAACCCAACTGCTCTATCGTTGAGTGCTGTTGCAATGCTGAGGCATTTGGAACTCCATGATAAAGCGGATCAGATCCAGAATGCTATCCTCAACACAATTGCTGAAGGGAAGCACCGCACTTTCGATCTTGGTGGCTCTTCAACAACATCTGATTTCACAAAGGCAGTTTGTGATCATCTCTGAAGTGCAACAAAATTGATCTGGGTATGGTGACTACAAAAACTGCCCCTTGGGATCTTCTTGTGGAGCCATGTTCATCTCCATTGTCTGGTAAAGATGTTATTTGGGGAGAGGTTCCGAGATTCGGCTTGATAATGAAAGAGTAACATCCAGTTATGCAGACTAATCCTTCCTTACATCTGGTAGTCAGATTAATTCTATGGATCATCTAATGTCGTTTCAGGAGTTTCAAAAGCATATGTGGAGAAATAAATGTACAGTCCCAGCTTACAATTTTAAAATAAAAGAACCTCTTCCTGGATAGTACTACTGTATGCAAGGTAGATTTGTAGCTTGTATGTGTTTATTCTGTTATTTTTCTGTGGTTATGTTGAGAATGTTCAAGCTCGTGTAACGCACAAGGTACATTCATAATCTTGTTTGTATTTTTAAAGATTTTGGCCATTTAACAGTTGAGCATTCACAGTTCGTTTGTTACTGTCCATGCAAATCAAATCTTGCAAGCATATTACTCCTTTATACATCTTCGAGGCTTAGGTATATTTACCAAGTACCAACTTTTATATATATATATATATATACAGACAAAAAATAATAATAATAAATAACTGCCTTGACTGCTTCAATGAAGAAATCTTCACATTCAACGCATCACTATTGAATAAATAAACGATAAACAAAAAAGGAAACGAGGGATTTGAAACTGTACATCATATCATTGGATTAGAAGTGAGGGCATTGGACCAAGTACAACAGCAAGTTCCTTGCAAAACTGTCAGCCATTCATTCTGTGATTGCTAACAAATCAGCCATTGTACTTGACTTGTCTCTTGGATGGTGAAATCTGCTGAGACAAACGTTATAAGTACCCATAAGAATTGAAACGCAGCTGGACTATATGCAATATGGTACAATATTTTATAAAAACAAGAAACCAAAAAAAGGAGCCTCTGATACTTGTTTTTGGTATCCGAACAAAGCACTTTTCATCACTGATCAGTCATCATCTGATAAGCATACAACATCAGTTGCTACACCCGTCCGGGCTGAAATGCCATGTGTGCTACCGGTCACTGCTGGTTGAGATGCATCCCCTGTGTTGATGTTTAAACCCAAATCTTGCAGAAAGGGTAATGGGGCTGGCAGACTTGAACCAGGGCGGTGGTCAATGTCCATGAGCAAGTCAAGGGCAGATTGAGAAGGATTGTGGGGGAATGGCAATCCCCCTTCTGCAGTATCAGGCCGTTGCATTCTGCTAGAAGGTCCTGTTGGATATGTAGGCAGTCGGGGTGTAAGCTGAGGCAGCATCGATGAAATGGCAGGTGGAGAATTATTCGGTGGCTGTTGATTGGGAACCCCACGAGATAGAGGCGGGAGATTGGGAACAGGTATGGATGTGGCAGGTCTGAAGGGTTGAAGGTGTGGGGCTGGGGCCCGTAGTTCACTGCCAACTTGGAGAGTTCCTGTGGGAGGAGGTACAATGGGGCCGAAGTGTGGTCTGACTTGGTTGCCGGAGAAAAGTGCCGAGGAATGGTGAACCACCTGAACTGGCGAGGCGGAAGGTAGGCAAGTCGTCTGAGGGATAGACGCAGATGACACAGGCAAAGATTGACCAGCATGAGGGGTCGGCCTCTGTGCAGTTTGCTGTATTGATAGTTGAAATAACTGATGCATAAAACTGGAAGTCGCTGCTGTAATGAAAAAGAGGGGTCAGAAGCTTCCCAAGATAGTAAGCAAAAGGCATGCTCAAGCATGTAAGCAAAATGTCAAATGCACTCATAATGCATATGTACGAATTCGTATATGTTTGTGCACACATAATATAAATATGGCTCTATATAGATTTATACAAATAAGAATGCACATGTTCAAATGTTACATTTGAGGATCCAGCATGTGTAGCTCTTTGTGATTCTATCCCCGAAATCAGTCCAAGGGCTTGCAAATTTATGGTGGTTATGTACAAAGATGAAAAAATTGACTTTCTACTAATCTCTAAAAAGCTTATTAATACTAGATAATACAGTAAGTTGAACTCAAAAAATAGAAAGGAAGAAGATTAGTAATATTGTACTCTCTAGACTAGCACATGACAATGTGAATTAAATATGCATTGGTTTCAGGTCATCAATTGCAACAATTTAAATCATTGGTCAGGGTAGAGTTCACTGGTAGCCACCAGCTTTTGCGAATGAGAAACTCAGCTTCACGAAGGGGAAGAGGGGAGGACTGTATAGAGAATTCATTTAATAAACTATAATTATTTCTATAGTGATATCTAATAAATCGTTTCATGTGCATAGACTAGAGCATAGGTGAACATAATAATATTATATTTATAGGAATAAGTAGAAGTTATACTCCACCACAGACGTTAATACGGTGAACAAAAGAACAAAAACCCAAAAAGGGATCCAGGACCATCAAACCAAAATCCATGGAGACGAAGATATTTCAGCCACAAGCAGTTTTTTTTTTAGATCAATGTTTGAAAAACTCTACGAAAAAAAATAAAAGCTAATAGAAAAGTACAACTGATCAATAAACTCTGATACAGAAGTACACTGACTGAACATAATAAATGGACAAGAAGAAAACATAATAATAAAACAACAACAAAAGGAGCCACCAAATTTAGTCTACTTGACCAATCTCCTCGTTGAGCATTGATCCTCCAAATATTTCAGGAATGCATAAATCAAGTTTATAAAGGTGTTCTAACAAAGTTCCATACCTTGCTGCATTCCCGGCGTCCCAGCTGCTTTGTGATCAATGCATTTGGATCTGAAAGCTTCAGCCAATATCTTGTTCATATGAACTTTGCTATAATTTGTCTCGAGTACTTTTCTCTTCTGCACTAATGCTGTCTCAGCATCTTGAAGCAAAGCATCAAACTTCCAGCGTATCTGAGCCACCATCTCCTCTATCTCCTTTTCACATTCAGATTTGAGCCGCAATTTCTATTCGAAGAAGGGGACGAATTGATAATGGAAAAGGAAGTCAAAAAAAGAGCCAACTTCGTTTGGAATTCAAGCATGGTTATAAAATCAGGCAGTAGAAGAATGAGGTACAAACCGTATCTTCATGCATCTTGATGACATGCTCCCTTTCTTTACGTATCCTTTCCAATTCATTTTGAAGTGGGTCAGGAAACCAAGGAAGAGGCATTCGGGATGTCATGGAAGCAGGTTGTAGAGGGCGGTTGCTAGATTCTGGAATGGTGGATGTGCTTCTGAGCTCTGAAACGTGTGTTTCACATCCAACCACAGGCATGTACATAGGTGGATGCAGTGGTAAATGTGAGACAGGTTGCAAAACAGAGTGACCTGAAAGCTGGGATGGATCCTCAGTCAGTGGTTGCAAGGGAACTTGAACCAGTCCAATAGAATTGTGCCCTTCAATGCTCATCTGAGGTTGAAATCCAGCAGTCACAGGTAAATCAGTTTGATTGTGTTCAGCAGAGGATAGTTCTACAGATGGAGGCTGCTGCAACTGTGTAACGGATTGCAGAACTAAGATGTCGTGATTAGGCTGATTAGATGGTATGGCATCAACAGGCTGAAATGATGAAATTTCAATTTGTATAGTAGAATTTCCCACTTCATTTGGCACGTCACTCTCTCTCACTCCCATTTCACTTGGCATGTCAACTTCTCGCACTCCAGTTGATATAGATGGTTGAGAATGTTCAGCAATGAGTGCCTGACAATAGACGAATTAATATGACACCACATTAGTATAACACTATGGCTAAATAAGATAAATCAGTTCTTCTTTCCTTGACATAAATGATCCGAGGCACATGTCATTTAGTTAGCATATGCAAGCCATGCACATCTATAAAGCCATCTCCCATATGAAGAGAAAATCTAATGTAAACACTTTGCACAATAGGGACAATCAACCACTGGCATGGTAATGTATGCCTGGCTGGGAATGGGAACTACCATTTAGATATTTTATACTCCAAGCAACATATTCAATCACCTGATAACTACACCATCAATTGTATTTTCTCTTTGAAGGTTATAATTGTGAGGGAAACTGTTCCAGAAGGAAAAAATGGAAAATGTTGCATCTCTAACATAAAGATGTTGACATTAGAATAATGATATCCAGAAAACTATGATCATGTCAAACCTACCAAGGACTAATCTCCAAGAAAGGATGGTAAAATACCTGAGGTGATGACAATTGACCACCTTGGACCGAGGAATTACGTGGCTGTTCTGAAGGCACAACCATTTGAGTTGGCTCCAGCAAAGGTGAGACTTCGCTAGTGGAATTACCTACTTTATTGTGCTGATCGACTCCAGAAAGAGTAGCATTTTCTGAGGCCATAGTATATCTTTCATCATTCTCTCCACCGGACTGCACAGGAAGCGTTGCCATTTTTAGTGGGTCAACATGCTCTGCTGGATCATTATGAACCGTCTCTGGAACTTCAGACGTTACCACATCAATTGGCACAGTGGATACAGCTCTATCAAGACTCTGTTGTCCTGAACATGACCCAGACACATGGACACCATTCTTAATATGATCTTCTGATTTGTCAGCTCTATGTTGTTGCTTGACTCCAATAGTTTCAGGAACTGCAGATGTTAGAACTCCACTGGACATGCTTGGTGAAACTCCATCAATATTCTGTTTTTCTGAGCAAGGCCCCGATATAGGGACGGCCTTCGGAGAACCAACATTGGAGTTGCCTGTTCTATTGTACTGCTCAACTCCAGTAGCGGGTTCTCTTCCTGAGGTCACAGAATTCATTTCAACATTCTCTCTACAGGACTTCATGGAAAGTGTTACTGTTCCCAAGGGGCTGCCACACTTTATCGCTTCTCTTGGTATCGGTACAG